>JAAAKO020051950.1:0-25841 GCA_010015015.2 Bolitophila cinerea
GACGTTGTCGCACTTAAGCCTCTTGTTTAGCGTTTGCGCGCGGAGAATTCTTCAATATGCGGATTGCCGAGCAAATTGCGATTCGCTCACCTGTGCAGCATAATTTACCGGGGTGTGTATAGTCATTGCTGCAAATGTACATTTTGTTGGCAGAGATTTAAAAACACATCAGTTGCAAAAAACAGTCTACGAATTATGTTAATCAGAATTTGTGTTCTATCTTCAAAAAAAATGTTTCCCTGATTAGATATAATTAATTGCGGAAAATTCGTAGAACTTAATTTATTGAGAGACATTTTGTTCAAAAGACAAACCTTATGCCCGATTTCTACACTTTGTTTTCACCGTAAACAATGATTTCAAGGAGAGTCAAAACAGTGTTTTTATAATTTTGAAAATTTAATCATTTTTTTAAGCTGTTTTCGTCGTGTATTATTCAACTGGCTTGTGACTTATTCTCAGGAGTTACAGATTGACTGTTAAGTCTCATTTCTGAAAAAGAACAACAAAGGACACTGCACAATCAAGATTAGGTCTCCTGAGAATATTCACCGCACCGTTTTCAGCCTCATTTTTACTCAAATGATTTCATGATATTTATTTTTGAATGCTATTGCAATCGTTTTTTAATAGGCAACAAAATTTAAAAAGAATGCGATCACGTGAATTGCTTTCAATGATTCAGAATGACCAAAAACAAAATTGAGTATCGCAAATGAAATCAAAGGCTTGAGTTTACCTACGTATTTCGATTTTCTATGATCTCTTTGATTTTACTGTGCATAATGATAACAACAACAAAATCTCTAAAGATAAATAATGATCCATTTTCTATATTGAAGTAGCTGTCTAGACCAATAGCAAGGAAAAAACGGAAGCTGGAAAAAGGGTCCTAAGCGATTCTAACTTGCGGGGATTGTTACTCTGTCCGGTCATTATATATGCAAAAGTTAAAGGTAAAAAGCAATGGTCGTCATACAAATCTATGCCTTATGCAAAAAAATATATAATACATTTTTGTTTCAAATAAATCAACACGTCAAGAAAATTAAAATATGTTAATGATTTTAACCGTGGACAACCATTGGGACTTAAAGGTCCCGTTTTTTCAGATTTTTGGGCATTTTGGTAGGCAAAATGGATGAACCCTTGAAAATAAAGTTTTTCTGTAAGCCTATCATTCAATAATGAATGATACCTTTTTGAGAAAAATCGATTTTATATTTTTCATAGAAAAATAAAAGGTAGAATGTGTTTAAAAAAATTAGGTCAAACTAAATTATTAGCTTACTAATTAGTCTAAATAAATTAATGGTTACATAGTTAATTAAATAGTTTCTACTGGTGCCATATAACCAAAAACAAAGCTGTTCTGCAGAACAACAGGTCAATCTCGTCCTGTCCAGGCGACATATATGGTGCAAAAGTATTAATAGCCCAATCGACTGTATCTTCGCTAATGATGAAAGATGACACTTCCCATTTCCTGGAAGACCCACCGATTGACGATGGGAATCTGCGTTGCCTCCAATAAGCGAACTGCTATTAGAAATAGAAAATAAAGAGTAAAAGTGTTTGTTTTCTAAAAACAAATAAATAGAATACCTCCTACCACAAACGTGTTTTTTAAATATCGTCAACGACTTTAGCCAACTGTCCTTTTTTATTTAATCATTTTGTGTACAATAATAAAGTAATAAAAATACTAATAGAAGTGTGAATATAATACATGAAATAATACAATAATTAAACAAAGAATAAAAATAAAACAATAATAGATTATGGAATTAATACAAAATAAGGCTTTGATATTAAATCCAGTACAACTATCCAAAAATCTAATTATGAGTTCTTGCACTTAAAGTTGCACACGACTTGTAGGGCTGAAAAAATCTAAACGTGTAAATGAATATCTTTCACATTTCTATGATTGTGCCATGCTCGTACATACCACAAAATCTATCCTTTTTCAGGAATTACTTAAGGTCAGAATTTATGCGAATCTAAGTACTCAATATTCTGTGTGTGTGTGTTTATACATAATCTCAGACAACGGAAACTTTAGACATTACAAGGATGTTTGCATCTACGCATATGTACAACTATAACATACTTTGTGGTACACTAGACATAATGGATTATATTGCAGTACGTGTATATTATATTATATTGTATTATATCTATACAGAATACAGATACACCTCTGTACTATCACTTTACATCTAATATATACACGAACATGCGCTCGTGCTGCTTGTTATTATATACGTCGTTGTCGCTTCGCTGTTTGACGAACATCCAGCATCATCAGGAGCAAGGGAACAGCAGGAGTCACGACAGCGGCGCGGCGGTTCCTCCCCCGACAGTACGAAAAGAAGAAGCCAAGTTGTATATATATATAGCAAACTCTGTCCCTATAGACGTGCAACAGATGCTGATGATGAATTTCTGTCGTTTAATGCGTAAAACTTGTGTTAATGCTCAAGTATTACACACGTGACATGTATTAATAACATATCAAGTTTCAGAGGAGATTGCATACAAACTTATTATTTTGAAGAGGTTGATTCAGAATTTCATTTCTACTACGTTTATATAGTCAAAACCAGAAATATATGCAGCCAGAAAAGCTCGCGTACAATTACGGACATCCAATTTGCACCATTTAATGCATATTTACAAATATACATAAATCCTGAATATATCCATATATTCTTCTATACATACGCAATACAGTTTATATATGCAAATCAAACAGTTATGTATGTATGTGTGTGTGTGTGTGTGTGTGTGTGCATTGTGCACGTCTCACGGTTCGTTAGACCCAACAGCGGGTGCTGGCAAGTGTAAAAAATTCAATTGTTATTCATGATTGTAACCTCAGCGCATCGCGTTGATTCAATATTTATACATTTTTTTTAATTGATACACGAGCGACCATCCCCATCCCTTGCGCTTGCACGCACGCTCGCTTGTTTGTGCAATATATTATAATATATTATATATACACAAAACATAACTCACAAAGTTTTCCAAAAAACAAATACAGAATGGCGGAAAAATTCACGCCTTGGTTAACGTGTATCGTTACACACAATCGAAGTGGGGGTGGGGGTTGTTTGGTTGATTTCATTTTTATAATTATAGCAAAAGGATTTTTTGTTAGTGAAAAAATGATCAATGCTTTTCGATGAAATATTGTCATTAGCACAATTTTAACTTTAGCACTTTTGGATCGTTTCCAGTTACGATGTGCAATGTCTCTATTCTACATAGTCATTTCAATTTGACGATTGACCCACTGATTCTTATTTGAAGTAGTTTTAAATTTTCTCAAATTCATCAAGTGAAATGTAATATTGGATTCAAACAAATTAAGTTTATCGACGATGTCTAGGAAGTAGTAGTATAGTACTATCCCAGTTTAAAAAATACGCATTGAGAAGAATGACGCCTAGATTAACACTTTTGAAATTTAAAAAATATGATTTTTTCGGTTTGAGACTCACTCAATGAGTTATAGTAGCGTAATTTATTTTATAAAAAACATTAAACGATAATGAAAATAGTCTCTCCTTTAAATATATTTTAGAGTATAGGTTTATATATTCCATTATATAAACATTTTTGGATTTTGCGATTTTCAAAATGAATTTATGAAAAAAAAGTAAAGTTCTTTCTGATTTTAAAAATATGGACATATTTCTATTTTACTGCAAGGTTAATTTTTTAAAATAGAGTATTTTAAATATAGTCTATAATTTTGTTTTGTCCATGTCTGCAACACTATGAGGGCTTATGAGTTCGAACCCAGGTATGGACACGAACATTTTTAAAAATATTTTACATGTGGTATTTTTGGGCTAATATTCTTTGTGCCATCATCCCAGGATCGCAATTCTTACATAATTACATCGATAACTACAAATGCCAAGATATCTCTGGTATAAAAAGCTCACACAGAGCTTTACAGAAGCTGTCCAAACCAACATTGCAGTTCTTCTGTGACAAACAAAAATATATTGATCACCTGATATATTTAATAAAAAACATGCGTTTTCTAAATTATTTCCCAGGCAATATGTGTTTCATTTTTTTTTGGAATTTCAATTTCAGTTCTTGCGCTAAATTTACCACAAACACAATTTAAATTATTTATACATTTTCAGCTTATACTCGCAATTGTTATATATATAGAATATATTTAATAGGCAAACATTCCGGTATCGACGATTCGGCAAATGGTTAATTGATTATTCCTTCTGCGTGTTCACTAATTGCTTAATTAATACGCCGGCGCGGTGGCCAGCAGCAAACGACCCCTCCGCCAGAGAGGATCCCTAAATTAATGGTTTTTAATTAAATTCGCGTGGTGCTACATTTACTTGCGAACGCATTATCTGAATAATTATTTTTGATTTTTAATTAAATGACGAATTGTTATAGCAAGAAAATAACAAAAAACAGAAGAGAAATAAAAATCACGAATGTATGTATCGAAAAAGTAAGGCAAAGCTGCATGAAAATAAGCGAAACATACTATTCGAAGCTTTAATTCTCCTACTCCCGTATTGTGGCCGCAACATAATGCAACACATGTCAAATGTACACAGTACACATGCACCTACTCACCCACCAACCCACCCGCACCCACAAATCCGTTTTGCATAGACGCACGCGCACGCACTCATGGAATTGAGTAGTACGTGAGCGAGTGCGGATTGCTCGCGTAACTCGTTCGCGTGGCGCCGCACATCAGGCTAATTTAAATTTTTGAACTATTGTAATAAAACCCTTTTTATGGTTTTTGGTTTGGTGTGCGCTCGGGTAATGTAAAGTGGGATGAGAATCAGCGGGCGGTGGCCTCCAGTGTATGCGTGTATTCGCAGCGTGGGCGTTGCATATCAGATATTGTGTTCACGTATGCACCAGCGGCCGTAAGCACGTACTTTTAAAATGACAAAATGTGTCCAAATTAAAACCGAATTTCCAAATGGAAAAGTGTTGCGTTGTGCTGTGTGGTTATTTACGAGAGCTGAATCACTAAATCGCGGCGGTGTTGGTGGGTTCGAGCAATTATATATACGAGTGTTGCGTGCTCGGCGTAAGCCTATGTATGTGGGGTTATCGCTAGAGGTATACACAGTCGCAAGTAATTAAATTGTTTCACCGTTTATGGATTATATTTTGACAATCTCTATAAGCACAGTCAAAAACACTCAAAGCTTTTATAAGCTTCGAGAAGCTCGCCAAACACATCGTCACCGACTCGACGGCCTACAAATAAAGAATTTAGCACAAAGAAGATCCAACGCCCCCTTCCAAAAGCGCCCACAAAGTTTGCTTTAAAAGCGTGGCCCCAGTTGTTGAATTTAATGCGACTATAAGTTGCGTTGCTTTTGCTTATTACGTGTTATTGCCGCACAGACTCTCACTGCGTGCGTTGCGTCGTCTCATCAGTGCGTAAATATATAGGCAACACGGCCACACACACCGTTGTGCGTTGGCGGCACCTACAGAGGGGTGAAATGCTGGTGAGAATCCGTGCAATAATTGGGGGGCGATAAACGTCCTTGTAACCTACATATTAAATGTAAAGCATTCGCAAATATTGTATAAAACAGTTTAAAAGCATATATACATTATATGCATAAAATCAATAAATAAGTGTTTTATTTTTGGTGAAGATTGCGTGTGATACGATTTAAATGAATTGGCTTGCTTTATTATGAAAATTAATGTCAGAATCAGGTACTGTCGATTTTTTGACAGGTAGTACGGTATGGTGATGAGAATAGAACCAATTTATGTCTCAATTTATACGAGGAAGATAAAACCAATCAAATATTTAAATTGGGAGGTGTGGAGGGAAGAGACGGTTAGAGATATTTATAACGTGACCAGACGTCTAGCTTTTGGCGGGACTGCCTCACCTTTAATAGTTTGTCCCGCGTCTGGTAGAGCTTTTAAAGTGTTCCACTTCTTCACAACTACCACTAGTTTTTTAAAACTCAAATACAAGTGAAAAATTAAAAATAATAAAAACTTTACCAAATATTGCTATTATTTTGCAACTATATTGTAAAATGGTATTCTTGAAAATTAATTACGTATACATATAAGTGTTTACTGAGAATTTAATTCAATCCTATATTTAATTTTATTCATATTTATTATTCCTTTCTATATTTTTTAAATCTATAACGCCTCCAAAAATAAAAAAAATAAATAAATACTTCCTGATTGTCTTGTGCCCTGAACATTATTGTTCCAAGGTGAACCATGCTAGAATTTATTGTATATATTAAATTGTAAAATAAAATAAATGGTATATATAAGTAAATAATTTAATTTGTAAAGTAAACCAAAAAAGTTAAAGTTCTTATTATTTTTCCATAACTCTCCATTTAAATGCAAATGTCGTCCAAGGTCATTAGAGATATATATATAAGCAAAGGTATAAAAAGAGAATTTCTGCCGGATGATTCGTTTGTCTGTTTTTTGCTCTTTTTATGTGGTATATATTGGCTGATAATAATAGATAGTATTTTGATTTTTATTAAACGATTTCCTAGACAGTTTACTAGATTTATTTTGAGATCAATAGATATAATGGGTTATATGCAATCTAGTTTAGAATTATTTTTATGGTATGATTGTCCTGTGTGAAGGATTCGAGAATTCAAAAGAGGTCTACATAAGCAAGAAGTTTTAAAGTAATCTCGTCTTACTTTTACTTCAGTAAAATAAACTTAAACCAACTCGTTGTTGATTTTTTCCTAAAAATCCTCCTAAAAATAAATAGCAAGATTTAATAATGTTCTTGCAAGTATAAAAATATTTTATTTTTTATAAAATTATTTGAATGAATTAAATATAGAAATATATATTTTATATTCGGGTCAGAAAAGGTGCTCATCAAAGTTAATGCTTCTGAATAGATAATAATAATATATTTATTTATTAAAGAATCAAATTCAAAATGTTATATACAAAACTAATACAAGCATTAGAGTACATAAAAAATCAAAGAACATTTCAAATTTATGAATTACGCTGCTATTTAAAAAAAACAGATTACCATATAGTAGATGAAAAGAAGAATACGTCGAAAAAGCTTTTTTATTTCACTAAATTTTTACCGCTCAAATTTAAACACGAAAATAAGATATTATTTTGTTCTACGAATTGCCACAGATGGCGACTCATTCCGTCAAGAAGGCTAATATGACATAATAAACATAGTTTTGCAGTGCTTTTTTTGACAGCTTGCGATAGTATTTTTATTCGCTGAGCAATCCGTCAATCAGCCGCGGTTCATCTAGAGAAAATAGAAAAAGTAACATCAAAATTCAAATACTCTTGATATTCTGCTTGCAATAACTTAACAAACTCGATATAAAAGAAATTACCTCTGTTAATCGACAAGGTGGTGAACCGGTGAGGTGCTCTTGCGTCAAGGATTCAAAAGAACAGTAGGTTTATGTTCCCTCTAGCGGGTCATCGACTGCACGCACTCTCATAGTATTTAGTACCATACAGATGTATATATATACATATATATATATTTATATATATATAATACAATTTGCTGCTAAAATGTTGTGCTCTGTGGTTAAATTCATTTAATTCTAGTGCCAAAAGATTGCGGTTGCCCTGTATGCTGCTACAAGAATTATGCTAACAAAGTGCTGGTTATGTAATTGCACCAAAACACTTGATTGCCAGCATGGATGAACTGATTATTCGGGCCGAACACGCTCTTGAACTTCTACAGGTATTTAAAAGGGGGAAATGTATAATATGTTGCGCTCATATAGATTATAAAAACAAAGTTTCTTATCGCAGGCTCATCTTAGAATGGCAACAGATAATGGTATTCGGGTTGTGCGACATATCACGGATGAAGGAAGACAGCTGGCGACGCGGGTACTTAAATACACTGTGATTTTGAAATTGGAGAACTAATTTATTTAAATCTTTTACATTGCAGACCTTCAACGAATCCAGTCTGCATGTGCTGCGGAACAGTGCTAACGTAGCCTGGCAAAATGCATCGATAACGGTGCAACGACTAAAAGACTTGGCCGCAGAACTCTCGAATCCGGAGATTCTGTTCGAGCAGTTGCGCACACTGTTACGAGACGAAAGTAAGAAATATTTATCAGTTAATGGAATAGTACATTTAATGGCGTACCAGCAGAACGCTTGAGATAGTCCTTCATCTTAAATTACAATATGAATTTCCTTAGTTTGCAGAAACAATGTGTTCTATGTGTGTGTGGGCCTTGGATTCGGCACCACTGGTGGTATAATGCTAGGCATGTGGATGGCAACACCTAGACTAGCAGCTCCTGTGATGAAGTCTATTGCTTGCCTTAGCATTGACGGACCAGACGTGAGAACAATCCGTTTATATTATAAGCGATTGTATAAAATAATGTTTGTGTTTACAGACGGTAACCTTGTGTCATACCTCAATTCCTGCAATGATTGGCTCCACAGACGTTTTGGTTCGCGTACGGGCAGTGTCTATAAATCGATTGGACGAACAGATATCTAGCGGATACGGTCGAAATTTGCGTAAAATGATCCAGCAATACAATCACAGCACCAAGACCGAACTACCGTTGGTGATAGGCAGAGCGTGTGCGGGCATTGTAGAAGGTGTCGGACGTGACTCACGAAGTGGTCTAGAAATAGGTGATGAAGTATGGTTGGCGTCGCCGTGGTACGAGTCTGGAGTGGCATCAGAAGTTGTCGTTGCGCCCGAGTCCAGAGTAAGTCGCAAACCGTTTATCATTGGCTTTGAGGGAGCGGCCAGTATGCCGTACAGTGGATGTGTTGCCCTGGAAGCACTGCAATCGGCCGGACTGAATGAACTCACTTGTAAGGGCAAACGGTACGTTTCGTTTTTTTATATTTGCTAATATTTTTTAAAGGTAAACATTTCAATTAAAACAATTTAGAGTCCTGATTCAAGATGGATGCTCTCCGGTTGGCTGTGTTCTCACTCAGTTGGTGAAACATTGGGGCGGATATGTGACATCGACTTGTCTGTATCGAACGGTGACCGTGATCAAGGCACTTGGTAAGTACACAAATAATGTGGCTGTCGCATTTAAGCTATTTATAGACTGTTTATATTGTTGTGCTACAAAATTTAGAGGATAGAGGTAATAAAAAATTCCGCTTTATTAGTTGTTTAGTTTGCTAATCTATTTGTTTATTATTTTGTAAACATATTAATAAAACAATTTATTTAATACAGGAGCAGATGATGTTATTGCACTGGGCATAAAGCATACAGATTTTGAAGATCCAAACATAGAAGACACGCTTCCGCATCCGGAAGAACAGAACACCCTCTTCAAAGAATTGTCGATCCGCAAAGAATATGACTTTGTGTTTTTCACCACTGCCACCGAATACGACAAAGAATTCATACGAACGTTTGTATCACCGAAGGGTCTGGTCGTTGACGTTGTCGAGCAGCCGCTGCCCTCCGATCATTTTGGCGTTTTTAAGATAATGTTATATTCGGTAATTCCAGAACTAAGTTTTAATATGTATCACGATTTAATAATTTTGTTTGATTCCTTTTTTTAGATGTACGTGAAACTGAAAAAGATAGGAAACAAAATAATCAAAAGAAAGCCGGACTGGGGTGGTCCACATTTGTGTCACCTTGCACTGGACACCCTGGCGGGGTACGTGAACGATGGGGTCCTGCAAACGGTCGTTGATCAAGTAAAATCTATGCAAAATGAATACAATTAAATTATTGATAACATATTCAAAAATATAATTCCAGGTGTACACTCCCCAAGATTCAGAGCATGCCATTCAACACGTTTGCAGCAACAAGTCGATCGGCAGTACAATCGTCACCTTTCGATCCTAGCAACAGTCTGTGCAGACAAATTCTAAAAGATATACAGGTGCTCGATACAATCAAACCGTTATTTTTCTATATACGATCAACCGTGGTTTTTCGTGGTGTTATTTTACGAACAATTTAAACAAAACAAAAACAGATATTTATTACTGGACATCCTACACTTTTCTTGGTTAAATATATCGTGTATATATATTTAAATTTAAGTAAACTCTAGTTTTACTGTACATATTATAATTATGAGTGTGTATGTGAATGTTCCTCTCGCCAAATGACATATTTCAAGATGATGACTAAATAAATTGAGCCAAACTGTGCTAAATGCCATTTGAAATGTATACACTGAAATTGTTTGGTTTTTATTCTTGAATACTTTATTTTAATATTTTATATAAAAATTTAAACCTTAGGCTGTCCACTTCAGGCACCGTGTGTCCTGATGCGTACGCAGGCATCGCACGCAACAGTAGCGCGTCCCGCACGACGGGCACGTGTAATTCGACGGAAACCCGCACACCGCACAGAAGTGGCGATCGGGCAAAGCGGATGGACCCACGGCAGCACTGCAATAGTTATTCGATTCCTCTGTGTGATACTGTTTGTCGTCCTCGAGCAGCTGCATAAAGTTCTTGCGATACTTGGCCTTCATGTAGTCGCCCGTTTTGCGTTTCACTTTACGATTACGTGCCGGATCCAGACTGTCTTGGAACTTGGGCACCTTCTTGGACATGACCAGATCAGCGTGTGGATCCTCATGGAAGTTGTCCTGTTCAAGAGCTTCGAGTGCTTTGCGGGCACGTCGGCGACGAGAGGCCTCGTCCAGTACACGCTTTTTGTCCGCATCTTTGATGCGACCTGACTCGCGTGATGTCATTATGAATTATAATAATGATCTCTATGTGTCTAGCTAAATGTAATTTTGAGTTTAATAGTTGTTTTGTCTTGTTTTTAGTTTCCTTTCTCGTGCAACGGAAAACTAATCTGATCCATCATATCGTCAAATTTGGCTTGAAGTGTTTCAACAATGTCTGCCGAAATGAAGAGGTGTGTCTCGTCCAGGTCTTGGAATATGAATTTTCGGCCTAGTGCTAAAGTCTCGTCTAAATGCAAAAGGAATTGTTTCATAGCCGGGTCACTGAAAAATGCACAAGTTAAAATTATTTACAAAACTAAAAATTTGAGGTTAGGTTTTGTGGAATACCACAAAACAACATACCATTCAACTAAAACACCTTTCAGCAGGTTGACCATTTCTTCGTGGAATCGATTCACGTAGTCCGGGAATAGCTTTGCAAGAGTTGCATGCGCGAATTCCAGGGAAAAGTCGCTTATAATGCGAGAAATGCAATTCTATCGTATGATAGCGTCCAAGTCCAAACCAAACATTACACTGTTAATTTAATTTAAATAAAGGTGTCAAGCTGTCAAGTAAATTGTGAATAATGTATATTGTGAACTATTACTTACTTTTTTTCGAAAATAAATTAAATATATAGTTTTAAGAACATTTAATTTCTCGCTTTATTTAGCTTTAATTAAGAATATTTTTTTAATTTAATATTAAATTAGTGTGAATTTAATTTTAAATTTGTATATAAAAAGAGTTATTTACATGAAGCGCCAGTTTCGAAAAACGATAAATCCGAAAACTCTACAAATAAAATCTACACATTGTTTCTGTGTTGCCATGCTGGCATAAAATATGCCAGATGTTTCATCACTGCTTCTCTACTGTTCTCTTCACAACGCAACAAATACAAATAGCTCGTCAAAGCACATAACACACCTCTCTCCTCTCAGCTGCGACTCTTATAAATATTAAATAATAATTTACCTGACAGGTAGACGTTTTTTACAACAATTTCTATCATCGGATTCTCCAAAAAAATGTATTCGAACTCCGTTGAGATATTTTTACTTGCGTAAACCGTGCCACCAGCAGAACTCCAGATACTCCCATAATCCAGACCAAGCCGCATTTAGTGGCAAACAAATTGTTCGGTGAGTGGAATTAAATTATATGTGTGTATAGGTTATTTTATATGCTGATGTGGAAACACAAACATGAAATATTGCGTTAATGGGTGGATACATACATGCATTCTTGTGTCTGTGTGTGTTTGTGGGGCTGTGTGAGGTGTGACGTCATGCGTGCGCAACTCACATAATCCACGATTGCATTACATATGTAATTTACAAACACAGTCTACGGCTAAGCGCTATACTTGCGTGCTTGACATTATTATATATATTTGTCTGGTAAATGTAATTATGTCTGATATATACATAACTGAGTCATGCACTATAGATTAGAAACTATATCTTTTATAGAGCTGTGACCATAGACCAAAGGCTATTTAATTTGTGTTGTTGTTGTTTTGCTGGATGTTTCTGTAGAATTTATTGTGTGGGTGTTATGTTAAACCGTCCAACACATTTTACTAAAACATAATTATTTTCCTTGTCCCTATACAAAACGCAATCATAACACCAACAAAACAAACTTAAGGAGGATGTTAGTGGTTTATATAATTCATTCGCCCAAAAATCAAAGTTCTCATGCAATTAGATCGACTAATTTTAATTGTTATCTCTGGCAAAGCTAATTTTACTAATTCTAGTGTACTTATACACACGCATATCTATTTTTTATACACCTATATATATAAAGATATGTACACACGCACACATACAAACAGCGAGTCATTGGCGCATTCTTGGTATTTGTACACAAGCGTAGATTGCAAAATTACTGTATCTGTGTGCACACTCGCTGCCAGTAAATCGCAGACCAGTAAACATACAAAACAAAGAGTCTTTGTGGTGGAGAACGCGTTTGAGTATTTTCGAGGGGCATTTAATTGAAAACAAGTGACGAACACGTACACACACACATAATTGCTTCTAATTTTATCAAAACAGATTTATTATTAACAAACAATCTGTTTTATTAACTTTACAGCCTTTGCATAGAGAAGCACGTCGTCTTCGCGCTGCTTCACGATGACTACACGCGTACGAGCTATGTACGACTTCTCCGGAGAGCCAAACACTTCGGAGCTCTCAATCACAGCCGGTGAAATATTGATTCTGTCCAGAACGGACGTTGGCGAAGGCTGGTGGGAGGGCACCAGCGCACAAGGACAAACCGGTCTTTTTCCCGAAGCCTACGTAGAACTGTACAAGGAACCCGTACCACCAGTGGCTGCTAGTGCACCGCCACTTGTTTCCTCAACCACACCAGCAGCTAGTGTTCCACAACTACAACACCAGTCGTCTGCTCCACGCTACGACCAGTCTCCAGACGACTGGAACGAGCAACAAGATGATTGGGACGATGACTGGGACGAGGACAATGAAACGTACTCAGAGATTGGACCGGCTGCACGGAACCAGAATGGCGGTGGAGGCTCTGGGCGTCCACAGTCTCAACATATAACAGCCGCAGTGCCAGTGTCGAATAATTATACGAATGTTACGCTGCCCGCTACTCCTGCGGACGACACAATGTCCATAACATCATCTAGTGCACCATTGAAAAAGTCTGGTATGTTTTCAAAGGCCGGTGACTCATACATCTTAGGCACCACAAATGTTTCGGTGGCAGACAACGAGCGTGTGTTTGTCGTACAGAACGAGAACGGATTTTTCTGGAAGAACGTACGGGAACCGTACTCGGTGCGTGTTGCCTCTCCAAAGAAAGAAACAAAATTCAAAGGCATGAAGAGTTTCATTGCGTACCAACTGACGCCCTCATTCAATAATATCGCTGTGTCGAGACGCTACAAACACTTTGATTGGCTTCACGAGCGCCTTGTGGACAAGTTCTGTCTGGTACCGATTCCACCGTTGCCCGACAAGCAAATCAGTGGTCGTTATGAGGATGAGTTTGTCGAGCATCGACGTGTGCAACTGCAGGAGTTTGTCGACTGGGTGTGTCGTCATCCGGTACTGTCCATTTGTGATGTATGGATGCACTTTTTGTCGTGCACGGACGAGAAACGCTGGAAGTCGGGCAAAAGAGCAGCTGAGAAAGATAATCTAGTAGGGGCCACCTACTGTGCGGCTATCTTTCCACCCGAAAAGCAATTGCTACAGTCCCAGGTGGACGGCCAAACGGATAATTGCAATTTATTCGTACACGGCATGGACAACGCTGTGAAATCCTTACTTGTCGTCTCGAACGAACAGACGAAACACTATCAGATCCAGTGGAAGAAAGACTTTCAACGTGTCGGTGAATCGTTTTCAGAACTTGCTCGAGCACTGGAGATCGACGAACGGCGTGCCATTACAAACATTAACCTATCGAACTCTGTGGGTCAAGCAGCCGGTGTCTTTATTAGTATCGGTCAATTGTTTGGCGATCAGCCGAAACAGGACTGGATTGCGTTCAGTGATCGATTGCACATCTATCGTGGTGTCCTCAACGGTTTCCCAGATGTGCTGGCCGTACAGAAGGGTGCCATGCAAAAGAAGAAAGAATGCGAGAAATTAACGGCCGAACAGAAGATGGGTAACGCTCAACTGCAAGAGGTGAATCGACGCACGGATATAATGTCATACGCTGTCCTGGCCGAGATGAATCATTTCAGAAGCGAACGTGACGTGCACCTAAAAGAGACCATGAAGAACCTGATATCATCGCAAATCATATTCTACCAGGATATTATATCGAGACTACAGGCGGCACAGCGATTTTTTGAGTAGACACGAGATTGGATGTGCATTTATATTTACGACATACATATATATATAATATTGTGTGTGTCTGGCACGTTGGCACAGAAAACCCTCTATTTTTGATACAGTGTTCTAGAGACTACCACATTCTGTAATACCAACACAATAACAATATATAAATACCAATTAAAAGCATATATGCGATAGAATTTATATACACAAATAAACACCGGCTTCTACGGCACACGCGTGTGATCGATCCTATTTAAAAATGTGAGTGAATGCAATTAAAATTTCATTTTAATTTATAAAATGAAGAATTCGAGTGCGAGTGAAACAGCAACTATTTTATTCCAAAAAAGGGTTTGTGTTTTTTCGTTTGGTTTAATTTACTTTGTAAATGTATTTTTAAATTTAATATTTTAAAAAATAAGTACTAAAAAACACAGACAAACACATTCGTATTCCTCAGGCATGAAGGCGAGGCATACGTTTCCACAAAGCCTTCTTCATATACATACTATACACACACATACATATATACAAATTATATACATTTTTTTGTTTTCTCGTAATGACATATTTTTATTCTTATTAATCTCGTGTCCTTAATTCTGTAATTGTAATTGCAATTGTGTGCGAAACGCGCGCAGTGTTTCCTTATAAAAAAGAAAAATTGTATAATACACAAAGTTATTAAACGTATACAATATATTATGTAACAAAACAATTTGTATTTTTTAAATTATTCTTGGAAATTTGAAAAATTAATTAATAGAAATTAATTCAAACTAGCAAATCTGTTCAGCAGGACGACCAATCACGTTGGCAATCACGTCCATTAAGAATCGGTATCTTTCGCGAATCTGTTCCGCAGGACGGCCAACTAGTTGCGTTTCAAGCGTGTGCACAAGATCGTCCTCGGGTAGACCAAGTTGGATTTGTTCTAACACCAGCTTGTCTTCGTCACGTGACCATATTGACGTCATCAGCAGAGTATCTACATTCTCGTCGTTTTCGTATGCATCCGGTTGTTTATCACAGTATTGTATCATCGGTACATCGTCCTGTTCTATGGCATCTACATCGTATTTGCCGTTCTCTAGGCCATCGTCGTTGTCTTCATCATCATTACACTCTATTTTGTGTGCATTTGTGTTTTTGCGCAAACTTTTTCCAGTTTCTGGGTCATCGGCAGCGTCGACGATTTGCCTGAGTTTCTTCGCAGTTTGGACGGCTTGCGAATCCTCCGGAGGCATGGCTAAACTAAGTTTTTTGGCAATAGTGCCGGTGGGAGAGGTCTTCTTTGCGTTTGGAGACTTTCGCAGAGCTTTTCCGCTACTCATAGATGTACAACCACCACTGCCGCTGCTCTGCGGTGGACTCGATTTGTTGGCTTGCTTCTTAGGTGATGTAGTTAATTCGTAACTGATAAAAAAATGTAGTTAAAATACTTATTAATTATAATGTGCTTTGTTTACGTTTCTGCGTGCATTGGTTTTAGGAGGTTCAGTATGTCGGCAGTGTTTACAGATGCAGAAGAGTATGTGGCCGGATTGAGACGAATGCAATGGGCTTTTAACACCATACTGTCGCAAATCGGATACGATTCATCTGTTTCGAAAATTGACTCTATTTTGATCTCATTTTCTGAAAATAAAAAACGAATATAAAATATATTTTAAATAAGTGTTACCAATAAAGAAAAAAACAACCTCTAAATTCATCCTCGCTAACATCCGGATCGTCAGCACGAAATGGTGCGTCCAGTTCAAAGTGCGTACGATGGTGATCGCGTAACTTAACATCACCGAAATCTCGGATATCATGAACACATGCGTAATCTTCGGTAGTGCCAGGCATTTGCTCGTCCGAGTCCGAGTGCAACGAATCGGATTCTTTCACGATTGTGATGGCGGTATCTATGTCGGCCGCCTCAGGCACAGAAGATCCACTACCACCACCGCCACAAACAACGCTACTAGTCCGTGCCATAAATGACAGTCGGGCAGGCAACAGAACTCGACTACCATAGCAAATTCGGCCGTTCATGTACCGAATGTGACACGGATTCTCGACGGGATCCGGCAAAATCTGATTCAATGGTATGTACTCGTACACATCAGATTCGTCCAGCGTAAACTTTTCCTGGCGTGCGTTAAGGCTCTCGTACTCGCCCGGCTGACATGCCGGCGAGGGTTCGTTTGGAAAACAATGCAGAAACCATTCGGTCAGCAAATGGTTTCCCTTCAGCAACGGCAGAATCTTTTCCTTGATTTGGTCCATCTGTAGGTCGTCCATTTCCGATAGTTCCTTAATGCAGGTTAGAATTTTGCGGATCTAATTTAATTTAGAATAGTTTATTTAACCTTAAAAGATATATTTCGTTTTTAATAGAATACCTGTGTTGGCTGCTTGTTAAAGAATATATTAAGCTTATTGATGAAATTCATCATGTTCGTGTTCATAAAATGCTCCATGAACTTGCCGATTTGTGCCGCTTCGCCGGGCAGTAGAAACGTGAGAAACATCTCCGCAAGTTCCGGGTGTTCAGGCATGAAAAAGTTCTCTAGTTTCTGAAAGATTAAATAAATTAATTGTATTGAATTTAAATGTTGATAAGATTTTAGTTACAAAATACAGATCGGGTGCCTTCTCCGAGTCGACGCTGAAATTCTGTAATATAGCATGAAACTCATCGACCTTATCCATGCGATCCTCGGCAAAATATGTCTCTTCAACTTTTTCCATGAAGTTCTGTGCAAACACTGTTTTTCGCAAATTAGAAAACGTTAAAAAAATAATTTAAATTGATCTTCTACTTACCAAAGTCTTTATCATTCGTATCTTCTCGGCTGTCCGGTAACATCATCAGTTTTGTATTGTCTACGGTGCGATGACCCTTCTGGCCTCGCTTCGTCACAGCACATCCATCACGATCGGGCAAAGTAGCCGATGTTGCTGCTGCAGCTGATGCCGTCTCAACATGATCATCTATTGCTGGCGGTGACTCAACCTTTGGTCGCTTCCCGGCTTCGTCTGCAGGCATTTTTGACAATCTTTTCACATTTGCAGTTCCCCCACTCATTTCACGCAAATCAAAGAGCAGTCTCGTGAACAAATCGATTGAATTAAAGCACTGATAGATTTCAAGCAAAACAATATTCTGGCCAAACAAATCTTCGTACGAGGAACGCTTAAAATCACGCACAATCTGGAACAATTTCAAACGTTGTCTTTTTCCGCGATGCTGACGCACTTTTATTCGACCCCTGCGATATTTGCGGAGTACACGTTTTGCACGGCGTGTGCCTATAATTTGTTTCGGTGGTTTCTTTGGGGTCGGTACACGTTGTGGCGTTTTAGTCGTCGATATCGTTGTCGGATTGTTGGATTTAGTAAAATATGACGTTAACAATGTTTGACCCTTATCCAGACTTCTATCGACCGGTAAAACTGTTTCAGATTTACACTTGCAGATGTGATTATTGGGCTCACTTTCCGAAACACTGTGATCAACCGTATGTGTCGTTACAACGGTGTCAAATTGGTTAAAGTATTTAAACACAGCTTCAGTTGTTGGGGCTACCGGAGGCACCGTTTCAGTACACGAAATTGCAGGTAACGTGTACGCGTAAATAGGAGCACTTTCGTATTTCACAATGATTTGAATAGGTTCAATTGCGGCTGCTTCCTGTGGCCGATTGTTTAGATCCGCTGACAGATTCCGACATACTGTACTACGAACCCTTAGCGGAGCCTCTTCAGCTGCTGCTGCAGCTACTACCCTATTCTTTGTCTTTCTCGATTTTTCATCAATATCCTTTATCTATATATATATACGCAAAGAGAAAAAAACTAGGTTAGGTTTCGTGTGCAATAATAGCTTGAATTGCAGATTATCTAGGCCACAAACTCATCACGGCATAGTAAATTAATAAATATTTAATACAAACAATTTAATACTGTACTGTACACAAAATCACAAAAGTACACAAATCAATTGTATCATTTTTGACACAAATGACATTTAAAAGAGCGCGGGTTTACAATGGTGGTTAAGTTTTTTGAAATTATCCTTATTTTTGGACTTACCCGAGCCATATGCTTTTGCCATTCCTCCGGCAAGTCTTTCACAGATCTCTGTGTCATCGCCATTGGTTCCATGTCCAGTGTGTCTTTGTCGTGCTTTGCTGGCGGTGCACACTTGTACTGATAATAATACTGAAGTGAGAAATAAAAAAAAAAATTAGATTGGTAACGTAAAAAAAAGAATATACTCTACATTATCAAAATATTTAAAATATATACCCAAATAAAACACACAAACCTTAATTGGATTCATGGCTGTTTTCCGTCGCCTATCCGCCACGTACGCATGTAGTGAGTTTTCGGTGAGAAACGGATAGTTGTTTTGACAAATAGAGCCAACTACGCGTCGAATCGAAACCTTCCGATTCCGACCGTAATTGTATCGTTTGAACTTGTCCTCCCAGTAGAGATAATAGTATTCGAGTCGATGTGCCAGAGGACTAAAATTATAAAAAGAATAAAACAGAATTAAATATAATTATAGAAAACAAAATAAAATAATATATACTCACTAGTCAACATATGGCGAGAAGGAAACACGACTAGGATTCAGATCCACGCGCCATGGTACCCGAGGCAGGAATTTTGGATACATAAACACTTTGCTGCCGATGAACAATCGAATAATGCGATCGGGAAATTTCATTACATGCGTCTTTGATAATTTGGCTTTTTCCACATTGCTGATCAGCTCTCTGATGAGAAAGTTCAAAAAAAAAATTGAGAAATTAGAAAAATAAATAAATATAAAAAAATCTTTACTGCATGTATTTTTGATTCTCGGGACTTTCTTCGTTGAGATCTGTCTCCCACTTGGACATGAGACGTGTGCATTCGAATATATTAAACTCGTCGTTTTCTTTGGTGGATTTTGTGATCTTGGCAAGTTCATCCTGAAATTAAATACAGAATTAAGCTGGATTTACATTGTGATGTTTTTTGTCTATAGTTCTTAGTTCTTAAAAAAATATAAAAACATAGTGTACAAATGCAAAATCCAAAGCACACTAACACTTACCATGTATCCTTGCACCTTGGGCGCTTCCCTCCACATTTCAGGATGTGCGTATGTCTGTAGAAACTGCTGGCCACACATCTGCGTATGCATACGCATCTGTTGTACGTATATTTTTTGCTGTAATTCGGTGAATCCTACGTGCGTCTCGGACATCACAGGCTACCGAAAAAAGGTTATTTATAGGTTATAATGTCGCAACCGGCTAGTTGAATTATTGACTACCATTAAGGGCTCTGGAACAACTTTATCAAGGTGTTCGAAAAGTTTACGCTGTGCCAGGGTCATGTTATTTCGATGATTCGAACATATAGGTGGTGGTCTTCGCACAGGAGAATCTTGAATAACAATGGGTTCTTGTTGCTGTTCTTGGGGATTTAAGTTTTTGGCAACCTGGCCAACAGATGCAAGCGGCTGTTGTAGCTGCATATTTTGGATGCAGTCCATCGTCGGTACCTGTATGACAAACTGCTGAAATTCAGGCAATCGTATGACACCGTTGTGTATAACTGCACCCTGGAAAGAATTGAGCGAACTGAGCTGCAGCATCAGAGCGGCGCCTATATTATAGCCTCCAACGGATGCGCTAGTATCGGTAACGGTGTTCGATGAATTAAATGGTACCATTGCCCCCTTATTTACTTGAACTGGTCCCAGTGGACTCATGGTAATCGGATTAATAGCGTACTGCATATTTGGTATTTCCTCAGTGGAGTTTGGTAGCACTATTGGAGCTATACTGCTTGCTAATGTTGCCATTTGTCTGATACGCTTGTTATCCGTAATTGGCGTTGACATTTGATTAGGCTCAAACACCGAGTTATTAAACATCAAGGGTTGTGAGTTCACAGGAGATTCGAATTGGTTTAGTTCGTTGCGAGATTTTTTTGGTTTGCTGGGTCGATTTGACTTTATTGGTTCGTGGGGCATGCTAAATGAATCACAGTCGTCCAAATCAAGGTCTGGAAAGATTTCGTCAAGCAGATCGTTCACTTCTTTTTGTGATATGTTCATCTGTCGCAGTTCTTCTTTATCAACTGAAATAGTTAAAAATTATTAGAAATATTGATTCTTCTCCTAGAACATTGTGATTTACTTGGAATCGCATCTGCGCCAACGTACTCTGGATCAGCTTCGTCGTCTTCCTCAACCCCCGCATCTAGAAAAATGTAAAAAAAAATTATTTGGCTGTCTCGAGTATATATTTTATCTAGATAAAACAAACCAAATGACATCGGTTTTGTGAAGTCGTTTAGAAACTGTTGCCAGTCCACATTGTTATCGGTAAAATGCTCATCGAGCAACGTGTCCTGTGGCAGATCTGGTGGATAGAAAGTAGACTCTATCGTTTCAATGGGAATTGTTGTCAGGCACACCTTGGATCTGGTACGTTGAGCAATAATATAGTCAGTATCCGTTTGTGAGCTACAACTGTCATTTCGATCTCTTGGAATCTTAAATAGACCATCATTGGTGAACTTTGGCGTGCCCTCCTCTTCTGCTGTACCCTGTGAGAGTGGTGTTCTCGGTTGCGATTCATAATCGGAACACGCACTGGTGGGATCGTCATCAGACTGAAAATATGAATACAATTTTAATTCTATATTTTAGTAGGTAGTAGCTAATGGTTTGTACCTCATGAATTTCATCCTCTTCGCCCGGATGGTATTCTTCATCATCATCGTCCGAGTTCAATTCTTCGCGGATTAGCTCAGCTACCTCTCCGGATACAGACGCTGGACCAATTAATGGAGAAACTGGCATTGGCGCTTGATTGAGGGCTCTTGCTTTGGCTCTGGTTAGTGTTTGGTCCATTGTATGCTCTAAATCTGACTGAATCTTGCTAAGCTTTTGTTCCTCGTCGTATTTGATCATTACATGTGCCAAAACATGATCGTTTCCGACGAGTTGCTAAAATCATTATATTTTTATTAAATGTCCCAGCATTTGTATATAGTTATTTAATTAGAGTGTGTGTGTATACCTTTAGTATTGATTTTACATTGCTGTCCGTCAGCTTGTTTCTTGTGGCTACTTGTTGTAGGCGATTCTCGATGTTTTGGTCGATTTTGCTCTCATCACTGCTACTAGAGCTCGTCGATAGTCTCCTAAATAATCAAAATATTGTATATGTACTTATATCATAAGAAAGGTGTCTTTCCTACCTTTTTCGTTTTCTACTGCTAGTCATCTTCTTTGAGATACTTCTGGAGGCCGACTTGGGTTTGGGTAGCACAATCTCTAGTTTGTCGTCACTGTCCTCGGCCGGTGATTCATGATCCAGGCACACTACCTTTACGGGTGTCGCACTCACCACCGGTGGAATATCAGAATTCGAGCTGCTTAGCTGTGCTGGAATGGGGGCGTTGCTAAAGGTTGACATTGTGGCGTTCTGGTTGACCCGTCGTCCGATGATTCCAATGAAAATGAAAACACAGTCAGTACATTGCGAGAGTTAATGTTTACAATAATTATGAAAATGATTTCTCTTTTGTATTTCGCTCCAAAAAAACAAACAAAACAAATGCGTAATGTGTCAATTGTCAAACGCCGTCGAGTATTGCCCGATGTGGATTTTATATAAAAATATGTTGATCTAGTCCAAAAATTGATTTCGAAAAAAAAAGATTTAATAAAATTTAAACAAAAACAATAATTTGCAGATTTAATTAGTAATAATTATTTTGTATTTAGTTTTATTAATATATTATTCACTATATAATATTTACAACAAAATGTTGTCGTAACTATTGTGAATTTTAAAAATATTCGAAATTTAGATACACTGTTTTCGAAATTCTCTAATTTGTGTCACTCCAACAATAAAACCTAAATAACGCTAATCGCTAAATCGAAAATTTGCAACTACCATTTAACTTAAAATTTCTACAACTTTTACATAAAACTCAAGTGTAACATCCATAAATACCATGTCCATGCTTCCTTTTTTCCCATCACTGAAGCCATCCGTGGTGAACAATATTTGGTTTGACGTGGACGTGCCATGTGACGACGAAAGTGAATTACGTGAACTGGAAAAGGAACACCACGACTGGGTGTGGACTATTTCGCAGACAGCCTCTGAACTGCATCCTATCGGAAAAGTTCCAACCGTTGGCCCGGACACCGACGAAGAGGATGCTAATGATGATGACAGTGACAATGACTCGGACAGTCATGACAACGAGGACGAAGAGGACATGGAGGGCATCGACCCGAATCACGGGAATATTGAACGGGAACGCATGGAAAGCTAGTGTCTTATCTTTATCTACATGTTGTTTAAATTAGGCTGATAGAAATGTGTTTTTAGGGATAAACGTAAAAAATAAAAAACATTTTAAAATGAAATAAATTTGTCTTTATGTTTACAATATAACTTAAATCTATTTGTAAATATTATTCTTAGAGACTAATCATTTAACAACCAATTTTAAATTTGCACATTACAATATTAGGAAAAGCCCAGTATATCAAATTTCAGGCTAAAGAATTCAACTCAATCTAACAATTTAATTTGAAAATGTTGCTATGCCATCATAAAAGACTTGCAGGTATCACAGCAAGGATTATCGGTGGTGCCGCATTCGCTATAAAATATCAAAATTAAGATTAATAATCAACTGTGATTTTAATGCTAATGCATAACCTACAACACTTCAACGCAGTTGCAGCATAATGGCTCATTACAGTTAGTACAGCTGAGACCACAAAATTCACAGAGCTCCAGATTGCATGTGGCGCAGTCTGTGTGCAGACGGGACTTGTGCGTACATCGCTTGCAACTACGATCCGGCGTGTCCGGAATCCATGTGGGCTTTATGCAAAATCGTATAACAATTATAAAATTAAATGGACAATGGAAAATTGCGGTACCTGCTCTTTGCCGACCACCGAGTACTGCCCGTTACCGGACATTCGAATACTTTTGAATCTATCCTTCTTTGCGAAATAGTCCTCACCGCTGTTGTTGTTGTTGTTTTGCAAAAGCTGCTTAGCACCTCTGAACAAGAGACTGATGGTTTTATCTGTTTTTGGGGAAATGCAATTTATTTAGATTAAAATTAAATATTTTTTTAGATGCAATAATTACCGTGTATTTGTTTCATCTTGCTAGCATCGCGGGAGTCGGACAGCGCCTGATTCACGAAACACTTTGTCTGCACTGAAAAATCGCTTTCGCATGAGCGGACGCGCTTTCGACTGATTTCGGACATTATACGCGCTATTTTGGGAATTAATAATACTATAATTTTATATTTAACATAAAAATAAATCTACACACTTGTGTTTATAGATAATTTGTATATAATTCCAAACAAATAATGATGTTTTTGTTTAATGACAGCATTTATGTCTAGCAGTCTAGCGGACTTGCGCGGTTACGCGCCAAGATTTTCTTTCAACAAAAACAACAACAATCAACACAAAAAATTGAGGCGTTTACACGTTAGTGTAGTATTGTTTTAAAATGTCTCCGTCGGGGGCAGCACTTACGCATGATTATTGATTACATTTTTGAAATATTTAAGTTTTGTTTGATTCAAATATTTAAAAAACGGAATAAATATTAAAAGATATATTCTATACACTGTTACCACGGAGTAAATAGTTAATACTATTTACTCCGTGACTGTTACTAAAAAAAAATATTAACAAATATTGCGGTTATATAGTATTATATTATATTCTTCTGAATGTTTTATTGAGATCGCTGTATAGAATCATATATTATCTCAGTCAAACCAGGACGTAGAAATCACATTGAATGGAAAGAACTGTGAAGTTGCAGCGTACAAGTTACGCCCGCGGACGAGCCTGAATTAAAAATTATTAATAATACCGATGATAACAAATATATGTGTACTTTATACCATTTCTTGTTATCGTTCGGGCCCATTTTAAGACCGGGCGGCCAAATCCGGGCAGCTCGTGTATCCTCAGCACACTCTTGTGGTTTACGAATGGCCGCAAATGTATTTCCAAACGAGCTACTATAAAAGTACGGACAAAGTCCATGGGATCCCAGCGGTGGTGGTCCGGCAGCAATTTGACTATTACCACAGTTGCCCATGTTCCAGTCCTGATCGCAGTGACGCAGAACGGTTCCGCGATCGTTGCTCGTATGGATGCACTGCACATTTATTGCTGCCATTCTGGGACTCAGTGCGGCGTAAGTGGCGTTCGTATCGAATCCAGGACCAGCGGGCTCGCAGCCTAAACGAAACAATAACAATTTTTATGTTCAACATGTTAGTAATAAGTAGTAAATTTATTTAATATTAACAATCAATTTGCGCAATTTTTCTATATCCAAAATTGCGTCCGGAATTCTGAACCAGCTGACCGCCGTAGCTGAATCCAAACATATTCATGTGATCTGCCTTGAATCCTTGGTTCCGAAACTGCAGCAATTTGTTCGTGAGTACAGTGCTGATTGCCTCAAATTGTTCCACCAGTGCATTGTAGTCGGGATTAACCGAGTAGTGGCTGTAATCCATGCACACGACACAACCATTCCGGAAATCCGTGAAATCTGGTATATACGTGAATTTTGGTGATTCAGTTTTTGCAAGGTTTCTATTTTTGATAAGATATTACTTCTAACGAGTAACGGTACCCAAGCGGTAGTGCAGCTCTCCGTGTAGCCGTGAACGATCACAGTAACAGCTGATTTTGGGCGACACTGACTGGTTTGCACGATATTGTCTAGTACGGAGTTGCTTCGAAACGCCGGAGCATAGCTTCAGGAGTAAGCAGAGAGGAATTAGAGAATTGCAGAAATATATTTTTCAAATAAAATTATTTACTTTGCGTCGTAGAACACAAAAAAGATGTTCTCTTGAAAAGCCTGACCGTTGACAGCAACTTTAAGGCAACTCAGCACAAGGGCAAACATTATGGAAGCACACCACATTTTTTTAGTTACACTTATTTCTTCATAGATATTAAATAGTAGCGTGACTGTTAGACACGACACAATGAACTGTTGTGAGGTCTGTTTTCACGACTAGACTCTTTTAATTTGTTAATATAGCATACTAAAAACTATATACAGAGGTACTATATGTGTATATAATACAGGTAATTCTATTTTTGAAATAATGGGATTAATAACCTTATTGTATATTATTATATATTATATACATATCT
>JAAAKO020051951.1:0-11003 GCA_010015015.2 Bolitophila cinerea
ACAGATACCTTTTAATTGAAATGAAATTATTTTTAAAATTCGCACCTCATTTATGCCGAAATCCTTAATTACTTTTTAATTAGGACTCGAAATCATTACACTCATACGTTGCACACACACAAACACACACACATCAGAACCATTCATACATGAAATTAAAGATATTTTTGAAAATGTGCATGCATTTCATTTATTTAATTTTACCTTTGAGATATGACAGATAGATTAGTTTGACGTAACTTAGTCATTTCTAAGGGTGATAGATAATAAAATGATAATAATACACAAAATACACAATAGGACCAAATTGAGAACTCATACGTACGTAATCTCGTGTTTTAATATAATCAATCTAATCGTTACGTCAAATAAAATTATGTATTTTCTTAGTTTATTTATTCATTTTGGTTATATCCTACTTATATTTATATTATATTATTTTATTATATGATTTTTATAATATCATTTGTGAGCTCATGTAAATGCTCGTTGATATCTAAATACTAATCCAAAATTTTGTCATCGATGTCACGTAAGAAAGTAATATTTTATCATGAAATTATATAAGTATTTAAGATAGTTTCAATATACCTAATACTTGTTTATATATATGATATATTATATAATACAATGATCCAACACCGTTTCAAGTCGCATGAGCAACCACTGAACTCTTTCAACAACATAGTAGTAAAGAACTTTTTTAATATCTCCGCACGTGTATGTATGCGCGCGTAACTCGTGTATGTGTGTGTGTACTTTGAATACACTACAGATCCTTCAGTCATTCTGCACGCGCATATAAAAGCTCAATTGCGAGCTTCTCGAGCTTGCGCGAATCAATTGAATAGCTCGAAAGTGCGGCGACAGAGACAGAGAGAACGAAGAAGTGAGCGCGTTTAATATTAAACTCGATAAATCTTCGAAGCATGTTAGGGCGCCTCGCGCACAAAAGACATTAGACATAATCGTTTTTCTACACATACATGTAAAGACACACATACTTGCGTCGAGCGTGCACATATATATATAATATACACATACAAAGTCACAAACGTGAATGGCGCTTCGGAAATTATTTGCCAAATTTATGGCAAACCCGTCCTCACCACTTTACCTATCTATATATACATATATATATACTATATATGTAAGCACATACACACGATTACAAAACTCAACTCCTATACCAACCCACGGATATTGCTTAAATTTATACACATTAAATGTACCAAGATTAAAACGGGCATATTTTTGACGGAAAACTCGTTACATAATCCCGGTCCCGGCCGAGCGCATACGCATGTAATGATCGCACGTATGTGATATATTCCTCATATAATATACATAAATATGAATTCAAAACGAGAGTAAGGACAAGCGTGCGCGTGCAGCCAAAAATTCCAATAAAAAATAAGTTTACCCATTCTCTATTCTTCGAAACACACACATACACACATAATATGTTTGTTATATTCGATCAAGTCCTTTTATGTCTTCCGGATTTGTGGGCACTATGTACATAAACATTTAGACTGGTATTTGTGTGTCTGTGTATAGTATAGTATATACCTTCGTGTAGGTTAAGCCGTAGAAATCTACTTCACGATAACATTCTTTTCATTGGCCACCCCCAACCTTATACGCCTCAGCCAGCGCGAGTTTTTCTTCTCCATAAATGCGAAGCAGATTTTATCCTAAATTCGAACAGAATAAAGTCGCTTTTTGTTGGTCTGCGGGAAAAACTATTACTTTTATTGAAAATATTTTGCTATTGTCAAACGAATACATATAATTCGTGTGTACTTGAATGTTTGAGTAGATATATACACAAAGAATGTTTTTATATGTCTAGGTCAAATGGATTTTCTATGGATTTTTCGTTTATATAGGATATTTTTATGTATACATGATTTGGTCTATATATTATATATACACTTCTTTTATTACATTTATTTGAACGCAAATAAATTTAAAAACTTAAACAAACGTTTTCGACAAATCAACGGTATGAAACATTCTTGCAATTTCAAATAATGTAATAAATCATGTATAAATAATGTATATGTATATGTATATGTATATGTATATGTATATGTATATGTATATGTATATGTATATGTATATGTTCTGTGTATACTCGTGAATATATGAGTATATGGAAATAATCTGTAAATATTGCGAGTAAAACAAACTTTGAGAATTTCGGGACATTCACTTGACTTTGTAAGCACCCCGGAAATTTTAATTAATTTTCAACTTTGTCACTGTAAACTGCACTTATTTTTGGATTTACGTCGGTACGCGAAAATTTATTATTAAGTGACTCAAACGCATATCGCATTGACTTCGATTAAAACGGAAGAAAATATTTATAATAAAGAATTTGAATTTAGCGCTCACAATAAACAAAAATGTTGTCCACCAAATTAATAAAAGTGAACCACCATAAAAAATTATCACACAATTAGGCTTTTCATATAAATTTTCTACCCCTAAGAGATAGGAGAAAATTTATTAGAATGTATTGTCATCGGCAACAAGTCTCAGCTTGATTCAGTTTCAGCTTGATTGGATGACAATAAGTCGGTTAATTAGGCCACATTATAATCCGCGCAAACAAGAACAACGACACGCGAAAATAATATAGAAAATTTAAAAAAAACGCATGACTTTTAATTAAAAAAGCACATAAAAATATGTTTTTTTTTTGCGTTTTAATTAATTTTAATTTAATTTATTTTAGTGCACATTTATATTTTAAAGGGTTAAAATAAATCGTTCTTTAAAAAAAATGATTGTTCCCAAAATTATATTTATACACATAGATGTTTTTTACCATGAATAAATTATTGTTACCAAGAAAAAATGTTTATTAGCATGAATAAACTTAAATACAATTAATACATTTATTGTGATCAAAAAATAATTTGTGTTACAAAAAAATGTACGTGCATTTTTCTGTGTTTATTTTAGTAGCTTTAAATGTGTATTTATTTAGGTTAATTTGCAAAGTCAAAAACATTGTGACATTTTTATTTTTTTTGGCACAAAATTAATATTATAACAATTTTGATTTCTTTTGTGCACAATTTTTTTTTTTAATTGAAAATGTATTTTATGTGCACATGTTGTTTTGGGGAGCGATTTATTTTATTCCTTTAGTTAGTTTAGTTTAGTTTTTAAATAGAGCTAATTACAAGAAATAATCGAACTGTAAGTCACGTGACGTCACATATGTAATGTGTATAAAAATATTGGCACTTGAACCGCTGTATTAGACATATATACCGCAGGTCGGGTGAAAAAGGCAAGCTTACGCTTATGAAATATTATACTCTTTTTTCACCTGTTGGGGCTTAGCGAAAAAAGTAAATATGAAACCATACTGAGCGCTTAGGCTTAAAGGTATTATACCCCCGGTACCACTGATACGACCGACTACTTGTAGTCGACCGCTCGGAAAAAATCAGTATAACTATAGGTTGAGTATAGTCTTGACCGTGGGGTTTACCACCGATGTCCTTACAATTATTGGTAGTGCGGAGTGGGGGCTCAGCTTCCCCACCATTTGGTTAAGAGCATATCTCGGATGAAAAGCACTGGCTTATGGTTGCGGAATAGAACCCTCTATGGGTAGGTGTCCGTAGCTAGTTTAGTTGCACGCTTGCGTGTACCAGGCAACTTGAGATAAGATTACTCTGTATTAGACACAAAATTTCGGGTATATTTTTTTTGTATTTATTGGAATATATTTTTAATAAAACATAAAAATGGCGAAATTTTTAATTTTAATAATTTAAATTATTTTATAATTATATTTAAAAGCATTTGAAAAAGGAAATTAAAGAGTAAATCTTATTATAATGTTATAGTAATAAAATGATCTTACAAAATAACGCAAGGGCTACTTTTGTATTCATAATATTTTGAAAGTATATGTTTTTTTTAAAAAAATAATGGTTTTAGAGCATTTTTTCGTTGTTTAAGCTGTTAAAACTTAAATACAATACATTATTTGACAGTTTACCCATTCGTACAATCAATCTAAGTAAACATCCTGTTTAAGAATGTCCAAAATACTAAATTTCTGTTCCTTTTTTTAATAAATTAAATTGTATCAACAGTGTTTCAAGTGAAAATTAAATACAGTCTCGATTAAAAATTTAAAAAAATCATCGTGCTTTGACAAGAACGGCGTTTTATTTTAATCAGCTATAATCACAAGCTTTCAATAAAATCTTGCAGTACAAATATAGGAGAACGTGATTGCGATTGTTAAAATCACAAACGTTATGTCACGTAATTCGCCAAAAGAGTATTCATGTACTTTTGTAGTTATTCATGGGTTTGTGCCAGTATCTATGTATATACGTTTATAAAGTTTAAAGTATATATATATATATATATACTCAAATTTTAACTACATCCCGATCTTGGTAGACAAACTGCATATTTATATCCAACACACTATAATATTAAGTAACTATAGTATATATAGTAACTATAACTATATATATATATAAATTTTAACTATAATATTAAGTAACTATAGTATATTGTATTGTAATATATTGTAACCTGTATCCATAACTATATATACAAATTTTAACTGCATCCCGATCTTGGTAGACATCCGCATATTTAAAAACAATCCAACACATTATAATATTGAGTAACTATAGACATGTTTTAACTATCTCAATGTATACATCTCCCATGTTGTAAAATTAGATAAAAATTAAAGCTAATGTAAATATATACAAATATTTTTTCTATGAATTATAAAATTCAGCGAAATCAAATGTGTTTTTTTATTTTGGTTTCAATTGAAATTTAATAAATCACTAAAAATACCAAAATATAAGTTTATCTGGGACTTAATAAAAAATATATATTGGACATGACATTCGCCGTAAGATTTAAGAACGAAAGATAAATTAGGCCGTTTTTTTAATCTTTCTTTTAACTTCACTTGGTATATATGACCGTCTATAGTTTTTTTAAAGATAAATTACATTTTTGGAGAATTCGTTTTAACAAAATATTTTTTTAACTCTCTTGTTTATGTATAAATCTTCTTAACGCAAAACATTACATTGAAAGATATAATAAATAATTATTAAAATATTCTTTTGAGAAAATTAATTTATTTGTGGGTTTAACTTTAAATTTTAAGATAATGAATTTATAATGATTTAAAGGATTGAATGATTTTGTTACATTTTCTATTTTATCAGCTCTTAATTATTAGGGGGTAATATTTTGATGTACTAACTTTTAAAATGTGAATTTCACTATCTGGCATGTGCTTTAGTTTTTTTTTGTTTTAAGATAAAATTAAGATTATGAAGCAGAAATCAAGCTTTTAAAGAATGTAATAATCTAATGGGTTGGATGTAAGTCCTACATATACATTTTACTAGCGGGGTTGTTGTAATTTCAAATGATTTTTTTAAAATTAGGATAGAACATTTTTTTTAATATAAATATATATTTTTTTAAATATATTTTTATTATATTTATTTTTTCGGACTTTTCAACTGCTGAGGTCATGTATTTCTCAATATAATATTATTACAATAAGTATGTTGTAAATTAAAATATATATAGCAATTTTTGTAATTAACAAAATAATATGTCAATAGCGATTGTATAAGTATACGTGTATTTGTTGCATTTTGGAAGCTTCGATTAGATTTTATCGTGATGCTCGGTCTAGAGGAGGAAATTCAGTATTTTTTTAGTATTTTTTTTTTGATTCAACCACCTAGCCTCCCAGCCTTGTGTTACCTGGGGGCAGCTCATCGCTTATCTATCACTCCACATGTACATAATGTATTTACTCTCGTAAACACCACAGCACCGACGCCGACGTCGCCATTGTGACCTAGTCCGAAACGTTTTGCAATAAACAATTTATCGTACGCGGGTCGTGTATATACGCAGAGTGTTCGTGACGACGACGGCTCTTACAACCTCATAACACTAAGAAACTCCCATATTTCCTTTGCCCCTCTCTCAAAACAGTGTCTTTCCAAAAAGCGCATGCGCTGCGCCGGCCGGTTCGTGCTCCAAAAAGCACGTGGCGACATGATAAGTTCCACAAACATTGGCGTTGTGAGAATTTTGTGAGAATTTTATGTATAGCATCGGAATATCTAATGGTATTCGGAGAGAAATAGAACGATGTATGTATATGAATGGAAATATGAGAGCGGAATAATCGGCTGACTCTCGAATATTGTGCGAGGGCTAGTATGCTTTCAACCTTCTAACAATCAGTGATTCAAATCCGTTGTCGGTGAACGGTTGCATTTCGTTTGAGTGGCACATAAATATTGGTTAGTAATCATGTTCAGCTAAGTTTTTACAGAATACAGTGAGTTTTGTGAAGCAGTTCAGTGTTTAAATATTGTTAAAGTGAGAACGTGCGTTTTTAAATTCAACTAAAAAAATATTTATATTTTTCTAAATACAAACCAAATTATTTTTAACGATTACAATGAATGCAAACATTATTACAAAAAACCATGTATTTACTAAAGAAGCGCAATTCAAAGAACTTGTCGTCAGATAGACATCTAAAACAATACGAGAATGTTTACACCCCGTCAACAAATTCCAACTTGAATAACATATATACCAGATTATCTAGATGTATAATTATGCGTTCAATCGGCCGGCGGTCAGCGTGTATTTATATATGTATCAATAAACCATTGAAAGTGCTGAGTTGTTTCATGCCAGACGCCTGTGTTTCCCATGCAATCACTTGTACTCATACACACACGCTAGTCTATCAATAAATCATTCTCAAACGCACCTAAAGCTCAACAAAAATTATGTTTAATCACCTCTCAAATAAGTAAACAAATACACACGCAACGGGCCCGGGCGGCAGCACGCAGCGGTATATTGGTATCCCTATTATTCGTCCCGTAAATATACGCGGCCGCCACTAGTGGGTACTCAAATAAATCAATCAAGTGGCCGGTTCGATTTCACATTTAATGCTTTATTTGTGTGTTACGAGAACCGATTGGGAGATGAAGTATTTATGGACATGTGCGAACGAGGGTGAATGTGTGTGAGTATGTGTATTTGTGGTTTCGGACAATTTAGTTGAGTGCAACGTGCGAAATGCGTTTTGCCCGAGTGTGCAACATGACAGGATGACGAGCGTTGCTTTTGATTCATGTGCTTAGTGTTTAGCGAGCGTTCGTGATTGGATATAAAGTAGGAAATGCAATAATACATTATTTTTAAATATATTTAAATTTAAAGTGTATTTACATGTAATTTAAATTACAATAATCAACTCGCAGTAAAAATGTTTTATTTTGTCTAATTAGTTTATTTATTTATCAATAGTACATTAAAATTGGCAGCATGCTAATCGTAAATCAATCTGACAAAAACTATCATGAGTGTATAAAAACGAGCTCTATCTGAATATCATCTACTATATATAGTGCAGTATCGATTTGAAAATCAAAACACTACACAATTTTCCATTGAAGGCTCGGTCGTATTCAACATGCAAATGGTGCGGTTAAGCGATTTTGACTTCCAATCAACCACCCTTATACCGGTAAACGTGTATATAAAGCGGCCAATTTGATTTTGTTTCTATTCGAACAAAAGTGGAAGCCAAACTGGACTGCTTAATTCTATATTCAAAGCAGAGGATTTGTTTGTATAGTACCAAAGCATTGAATTCGGGATGGCTTGCTATATGTACAAGTATCTAATACAGGAAACACATTCAATTCTATATGCATCAAACAAATAAAAAAAGAGTTAGATGGGAACTATGGTAATTATCAGTAGCGTTTACGCAATAGGACTTTTTGTATTTTGCTGTAAAATTAGCGTACTATTACTTATTCAATTTGAACCTGGCTTACCAGGAAAACAAAAAGTGGGTGGTGTTAGTTAAAAATTTAATATACATGTAATTTACAAGTTTTTTTGACTCTCGTGCTCATATGATTTTTATTTAACAATCTGAAAAATGCAATGTATACACTTCTGGTTAATGAGAACGAATGATTAGTCTAATTTTTACCATACATATATTGACAATTATTGTGAACAGATTTAAAAGAAATATAATAATATAGTTTAAAAAAATATGAAAAGTCATAGTTCTTGCGAATTTACATTTTCAAGAATAGTAAAAGTGTAAAAATTGAAAAGTTTCATACAAATTCATTTAAAATTTCAAAATTGGATGAAAAATTGCTATATTTAAAAAAAGGTTCGATAAATATAGTTGAAATAAAATTAAAAGTTTTTTGTGAACAATTTGTGACCATTTTTGAATATTTTTATGTTTATTGATTCACTCTTTATTGATAGCCGTTTAAAATAACAAATGAAATGTATATTTTATTCAACGTTTATGCTGCCCTAATTTTAAAATTCAAAACCGTGCGCATTGAAGCAAAAGCTCTGTGGCAGTTTAATGACTCAATTATGTTTCTCAGCTAACAATCCTGGCGTCAGTAATTGGCAGTTGTTTGCAATCATTAATCATCACACTAAAGTCGTACAAAATATTTCAGAATTTCATTGTTCAAACAGCCAACTTTCCGACTCACCAATACGTTCGCAAACAAACACTCATGTTTCCGTGTGTTTATTACAAGGTTGCTATAATATACAGAACAGTGACGTATAATTACACTTACACACACACACATACCATATTATATATAAATGTATACAATTTACACTATGTATTGTACACACAAACCACATGATTTTCACCAAGCTCTAAAATCACATAAATTAGTGGAGGAATTTATTGGAACCATTAAATAAAATGCAAATGAACACATTATACACAAACAATGAATAGGGAGCACAGTCTAGATTGTGGATGTGTACCTCTACACATATTTATGTTTGTGTATATGTGGAATCGTATATAGTATATGAGCGTTTTTGTTTGCGCCCTCTAAGACACCATAAATTGGGGTTAGATGATGGTTACTAACGTATAAATAAACCGTGTTTAAAGTACAATGGAATAAATATAGAAATAAATTTTGAATTTTACGGGTCGTTGTTGTTGGACGCGTTGTTGCCAATGCCGCCTGGCCACAATAACAAAAACTTGGAAAAACTATTTAAGTACACTTCAAATACATATACATTGAACTATTTACTAACATAATATAATACTATTACAACTCCGAGTATAACACACATTTATACCTACATATTTAATATAGCATTTTCAGCACAGTTTTACGACAAAAAGCTCTTATACTGTACACGTCGAGTCCATTTTGACATTAAAAATATATACATATATGATATACATATATTGAGAATATTTCTATATGAGTGAAATTGAAAGTGCTCTATAAAGTGAGTGTTTCGAGTGGCAGTGAAATAATAACAAAAACACATAAATGTAGTTGTTGTGAGAAATGTGAGAAATGAGAAATGCATCACGCATCTCTGGAAGTGGCAAATGGCGGTGTCTACAGCTCCAGCATTGAATGTTTGAATGAATCGGCCTCGATTTTGTGCGACGAACAAGACTTTCCATCGTATCCGGCTCCAGTAGGTGAACGCAGGCAACATCATTTAAACTGGTCATTTCTGGACCGCACAAAAGGTGTCGAAGTGAGTGCAAATAAATAAATACTTATATAATTTAAAATATTTTGATATTTATTGTCTTAAATTTTTTTATTTAAAAATATATAGGTATATATGTACATTTACATTTTTTTATATACGTTTGTACGGAATTGTGTCAACTATACAAGATAAATGTATATACTTCATTATTCAGCTTCAATTCTGTTTTACTTTGCTCCTACACTCCAACCTAACTAGAAAATGCTGCCAATTACCTGTACGTTTATCTAAACCCACTCCACTGTTTATTTCCTATACAAGCACAGGGAGAGCACATATGAATATGAAAAGAGCGCTCGAGCTGTGAAGCTGAGAATTATTAAATTATATATGAAAAGGACGAGCTTCCGCGTATACGATATATGCAATGCGATATATGTTAATATCACTTCTTCGTCTAGACGTCGTATAATTTGCAGCCTTAGGGCGTTGTTATACCGCGCCCCTAGGAAAAGCTATATACAAGTATATATATTATATACACATATCTTAAGATAGATATAGCCGCAGTTAACAAATAATATACCTTTTTATTAGATCCTTTGTTTGAGTGTGCCTTTTCACTCTCTATCTCACATTGATAGAAGAATAAATTCACTTAAAATAAGGAAGAGTCTTTAAGAAGTCTATGTTGGTGTATGTATATTAAAGTGTATAAAAATATATTATATGTGCATGTATAATCTTATATATATCAATGAGATTTTTTTACAGTGGCGTTCAAGGGTGAGGTAAGTGAAGTTTTTTTTAAAAAGATATATGATTGGTGTCACTAATGTATGATGGCTTACAGGTTGTGTACAGACTCTACGAAGCGTATGCAGAAAAACTGACGAGTAATTCTTGTGTTCTATACTCATACATATTTTAATACATATTAAACCAACACATTTTTGTTAAAGGAATCATTGATATTAATATATACTTCTACATTTTTAAGAAGATAATATAATATATGATACTATAATATAAAAAAAATCTATATCGATGTATTTTGTCATAATAACTAGACCAACCTATTCAGTATTTAAATTCTTCCTAATGGTTCCTCCTTCACCCATCTTTACCTACCCATCCTAACCTACCCGCATTCATATCATAACTTCTAATGCATTTAATTATAAAAATAAGCAACATTGAATGAGTCATTAAATAAAAACTAAAATATAACCAGAAAACCAAAATATGAAAAGGTTTATTGCAACTTATATTTGTTTATTGGTATAGCAGTTTCGCAGACTTATTATTTTCGATGACCGTTGGACACATTAGAATGTTATTATTTTTACTTTTTTTTGAACATATTAAAATTAAATTAAACTTATTCTAAAAAGTGTTGTTTT
>JAAAKO020051962.1:0-11003 GCA_010015015.2 Bolitophila cinerea
TTTAAATTTAGATCAACATCGAAAGCTTGCGATTGATAAATCTTGTAATCGCTTTTTATCTTATCTGCAAAACTTTCAGGTGATAAACTGGTGAGCTTTGTGTTTCGCAAGACCTTCGCTATTACAATCGCGATTCGAGCTACTTGGTTTGGGCACATGGATTTCATTTTGTTTTCCGGATTTAAACATCGGAGATCCGATAAGAATATTGAATCATATGGCAGATGGTCTTGCAGATATTTTGACACCTCTTGGAAGCTCGCTTTAAAGGAAATATTTATAAGCTCAATGTTTTCAGAACCTTTAACCTCTTGCTTAGCGATTAAATATGTTGATTTCATTCCGAAATCCATGGCATGAAGTGATAAAAATGTATGCGGAGACAATGGGTTTATACCGAGTTTAGTTACGTCTTTTCGCATATTATTGTGGTTAAGCAAAGACTCACGCTTGATAAAATCGTACTGCTTTTTCACATGGCAGTTTGTTGTCTCGTCGAACTTAAAAGTAAATAGTTTGTTCGTAAAATCGTCTTTAAGTTTATCCATTATATATGGTTTGATTCCAAATTGAATCAAATACTTTATTTTGGTGTATGACATAGCATATCTTGCTGCAATGTTTGAGTCTGTAAACATTCGTTTGAATAAACCATTTAAACCTTCGTTACTACGGAAAGAATAATTATGTTGGCAACAGTGCCCACAGAATCTCAGCTTTCAATATATCCTTAACTTTCGTAAGTTCCAGGATTCCTTAAACAAATATTTTAATGATTTGTAATAAATATATATGGATGTATATATTATTATTAGTTGTAACAAAAATGGAGTGTGATGTATTGCCACTTCGTGTGCTTTCCAAGCTTAGGTGTTTTTTAGTGGAGTCGTGTGAGCCTTGACTTGTCCAACACCACATTTATTTATTTTAAATCAGCTTTGCATAATGTGCATGTTGCTGATTTGTTATCGTTTTCACACTTGCTCAACCATTTATACACAATCTCCCACGTCTGTTTATAATTTGTGTCCCGGTGTGCAACTTTGTTCATTTTTAAATTAAATTACAAATTTTAACAAAATTATCCGTTTAATAGTCGTTATTATCGAACACAAATTGTATATTTATATCATTTAGTTTAGTTACCACTGTACGACTACACTGTTGTACAATGGTGAGTTGCTATATTTTTGAATACTGAAGTCATTAGACGTATTCAGTGCGTTTAATACAATGCAAATCCCAGCAAGTAAAACACCGCCCAAGCACCCAGTAAACTTTTTTTTTTATTCACAATTTTTGTATATTTTTTAATAAAAAAAATTGGTCCAGTTGGACAATTTGGACAATTTTGGACAAATTCTAAAAAAGTTGGACAATTTGGACAAGTGCGGGAGGCCTGCAATGATTATAGCAGTCATACAATTTTTCGATACCATTTTTATAGAACGATTTTTCTTTCACGTCAAAATAGGCATCAGTTTCAGCAATTACTTCATTATTGGACTTAAATTTCTTTCCAACAAGCATTCTCTTGAGATCTGAAAACAGGAAAAAGTCGCTAGGGGCTAAATCTGGAGAATATGGTGGGTGGGTAAGCAATTCGAAGGCCAATTTAATTTAATTTGCCATCGATTTGTGACACGGTTCATTGTCTTGGTGAAACAACACTTTTTTTTTGCAAATGTGGCAGTTTCTTTGCGATTTCAGCCTTCAATCTGTCCAAAAGGGCACAGTAATATAGTCGCTGTTGATGGTGGTCCCTTTCTGGAGATTATCGATAAATATTTGTCCGTTGGCATCCCAAAATACAGACGCCATCACCTTACCGGCCGACTGTTGCGTTTTTGCTCGCTTTGTATTCGGTTTGTGGACAGCAGTCGCACTCAGCTGGCTGTCTTTTGGATTCTGGTGTGTAATTGTGAAGCCATGTCTCATAAATTGTCACATATCGACGATAGAATTCCATTTTATCTGATATCTTTAAAATGTCAGGTGCACGAGCACCTTAATTTGCGATCGTTCATAACCAATTTGTGGATTTTTTTTATGTTTTGTGGAATAACAGCAACATTTGTGCTGGTCTGGTACGACCACATTTAAATGCAGCAATCTACTTCTCCACCATTTGTCTCGGTGGAGCAGAGTTTGGATAATGTTTATCAAGCCATTGTTTTGTTTCCACTGTACTTTTTTCTATCAAAAAAAAATGCTTTATTAAAACTCGAAATTCACTTTTTTTCATTTGCAGACCTTGCACGAGAACTGCACCGTTTTTGCGTGCAGATTACGTGCAAAGTTTTCTCTCAAACTGCACCTCACGCTTAACTGCAAACTTTGCACGAAAACTGCACAAAAGCTGTCCTCCAAACCTGCATGCAGTTTGCGCGCAGACCTTGCACTAGAACTGCACCGTTTTTGCGTGCAGATTACGTGCAAACTCTGCACGTAATCTGCACCTTATTCTTGCGTTTGCACTGCACGCAAACTGCACGTACAAACATTGCCTGCTTTTTTTTGTTAAAAATCTGCCCTGCGTGCATAAAAAAAAGACTTTTTAGACATTCATGTTTTTTTATAGTAGCAGGTCCATAAAATAAAAATATGAGTTTTTCTCTAAATAACAGTTGATTTTCTTGCGTGCAAATATTTTTTTACAGACTAAATAATTTTTTTTTTGCCTGAATTATACAACCTTTACTCAACCTTAATAAAGGTTGAATAATTTGGGTGAATAAGCTCTTAATTAGTACCTTATGCTAAAAAATGTTGAATTATTTGGGCAAATATCCTTTTAATCTTATTAAGCCTACCAACCTGATTAAATGCTGAATTATTTGTCTAAATAAACATTCAATCATGTCGCTTATTAAACAATTCTGAATATTCTGCCAAATATGGAAATATAAGGCTCTTGTTTTGGCTAAATAATTAACATTTTCCTTAGTGTTATACAGCTTGATTGTCTCTTGGAAGAATCAATAGAGTTTGATGATCACTTCAGAGAATATGTTTTTTTTTTTTAAAGTGCCAATTCCGTTTTTCCCAAATATATGCCAGTGATTGTTGTTCCATCTTTAATTTCGGGTAATAATTATAAAATCGGTGGTCACATCCTAACATAACAAATATAGGATATATATCTAATCTAATAAAATAAGTATTTAACAAAATAATCATCAACTACAATATATTTTATATTTTATGTATAAAGATTTGTGTACTTAGGGTGAAACCTGATTTTAAGCCTAATAAATTTGGTATGTTTATACAAATAATAAAAATAATCTCACTTACAAATATCGAAAATAACAAAAAAAGGAGAAGCAAAAACTAAAAGCTTTAACTAAAAGGTATAACTAAAAGCTATAACTAAACGCGTAATTATTATAACTTAAAAGCTAAATTAAAATAAAACCTAATCACTAAGCTAAATTAAAAGAAAAGAAATATAAACAAAAGAATATCCTAACCTAAAAGAAAAAACACATGAGCAATGTAAGCGTAAACTAACAGAATCCCAATAAAAGAGCAAAAACCCATCTTAAAACTAAACAACTCTGTACAAAGAGAAAAATAATCTCGTTTTTTTCTTTTGGAAAGCGTAAAAGTGCAATGTGATATGGGACCCTCTGCTGGCACAAAACGACCGCATATCAAACAGCCAACTGGGTAAATGTCACGAACAGCAGCAGCAGCGTTACCGCAGGCGACATCATCATCATCATTGAGCCGGTGGCACCGTCTATACGTAGAAAAGGAAAAATTGGAAAACAAAAATCAGTGTGTGCTCAATCTGTATATGGGGACAAAACAAAGAGATGCAATTTTATCATTCACACACACACACACACAAATCAAGCACACATATGTATATATTATTACGTGTAACGTGGGTTTTGTCGCGTTGTATACTGGATTCCAAGCAGATGCTCCCATATTTATACATTCATATTTTGTGCATTTCGCAGTGAATATATGAATTTTTAAAAGGGCGCATTTGCGACGATATAAAATCGAGACACACACTAACACTCGCCAACAACAACACAATCAAGTCGCACGTACAAGACGTTCTATATGGTCTTTGTGTGCGCCCGGTGCAATGTACAGTGTTTGTTTCAATAGATAAATCCGGATACGTTTTACAAAAACAAATGTATGTCCATTTGGTCCATTTTACAAATATAATTAAAATTTGGTAGTGGCAACCATTTTTTAGGCAAAAATTTTAAGATTTTTTTTTATTTCACTATAATAAAAGTGCGGACAATTGGAAGAATCCAATCGGACCAAGCGGGAGTCCCATAGCAAATAAATCTTTTTTGAACTATTTCCGTTGGAAACTAAAACCAACACATGTCAATTGAAAAAGTTTCATTAAACGTACTTTCATCTGCAAACCAAGGCACTTACAAAAAACAAACATTTACTAAAAACGACATATCTGAAAAAGCTCTCCTATTACAATGATGAAATTTTTAGAAGTAAAAGAGGAGCCTATCAGCTGTAAAACTACCGGTAACACGACATTTCATCAAAAAACATTTACAGGACTCCCACGCATAAAAATTAATAAAAATATATTTTATTTTTATTTTTATATTAAAAAATATTAAACAAATATTAAAAAGGATGACATTTGTACATAAAAAAATATTTTTTGGTTCTTTTTAAAAATAAATAAGTGTTTTTTTATAAAAAAATAGAAAAATATGAAGAAAATATTTATTATTACACTAAGTAAAATATTTATTTTGAGAAGAAGTACATCGATAAAATATTTGTTTTTTTTTATAATTGAGACTCTGCGAAATTATGGTTTTCTAATCCCATCGCAATTTGATTCTTGGCTTTCAATAAAGCTTCTATAATTTTGCAAACATAACAATCAGGACCTCCTGTATAAGATTTTCCGTTCTGAAGTATTTTTTATGCGTTGAATTCAAAAACAGTTTTTTTCTATTCTTGAGCTTGGTGCATACTTAAATTTTGTACATAAAACCTATGTTTCATTGAAGTTTTTTTTTAATTCGGGTTTGGCAAATGTGCACTATAAAAGGTTAGGAAATACAGTTAAAGCGATACCAGCAAACGCGTCTAAAAGCTTACCACACACGGTGATATAGAAAAAGGTTGATAACTAAAGCGCTCTAACCTATAATATTTTCGCCCTTAATTATTTAGTATTCTTAGCTAAGCCTACCAATTGGCGAGATTAAAAATTCTATTGATATTTGTGCTCTAGGATCATATATTATTATTAAACGAAACACTAATATAAAACTTATGACAAAACTTCTGAAAGATTTTTGAAGTTAGGACGAATAATAAAGAAATAATAAATAATTCAATTGGTTTAACTCATAATAACACAACGACGAAAGTACATATAATCAATAAAATAGGTAGTATCGTCTAAAAATATTAAACGCAGAAGTATTAGAATCCAACTGTAACATAATTTCAAGATTTTATTTGGCGCACTTTTTTGTTTCTTGTCAAAAAGTTCTAGAATAACCGTCGAAAAATATTTAATGGTAATAATTGAAATAAGTAATTTGACGTACTCTATTATCAATAGTGTCCAAACACATTTACTATTCTAGCTATAGAGAATTATGTAGACGATGACGGTGACTGCTGAGGCAATAATTTCGCAATGTGAAATTACTTAAATTTAATTCAATTTAAAGCGTCGAATATTCGTTTATATGATTATTTATTTCTTAATAATACCTTCTTGGGGCATTATTTCCTATTGGGTGTATTTCTTTCGTTAGTAATTTAATATAGGCAAAACAATAATTTGATAAATGTTCTATATATCGACGGACGTAATTCATGTTACATGTTTCATTTTTAATTTGCTATGGGGCGGTGGTCTTAAGTGCACTCTTCTCACAGTGACAATAATTCACAAGTTGTTCACCATAGATTGGATTAAAGAAAAAATATTATAATTTTGGGGCTAACACGCCTAAAAAAAAATATTTTCTGTTAGGTTAAAATAAAATTCTAAATCAATACTTATTATCTTTGCAGATTCTTATATTCCATTGGAAAGAGTAGAGAAAGAGTTTGCTTGAATTACAAAATATTTCTCCCAAGAACCGTTTTTAACTTTTGGAGGCGTTATAGTTTTTTTTTTATTATTTTTTATTTTTTATGGAAAGGTATAAAATAAAATATAGGTTTGAAATAAAATGTCAGTACTCTTAATGATTTGATTTGATTTTTTCCGATTTGAAAAATGACCATATTACCTTCGCTCATTTGAATAAAAATTATTTAAAACGGATAAATTGAGGCTAAATAAAATTGCAGCTATGCATTTTTTTTAAATCAAATGGTACATTTGTACCTTTTCAAGTGAATGAAGGTTAATACACACACGGTTTTAACGTTAAGGTGGGCTTGGTAAGAGTAATTAAATCTCGCAATATTCCAAGCGAATTTCTCCTTTGGAATTTTTATTTTAATTTTATTTAAGCTAACAATATATCCAAAATATATCAAAATAACAAAATTACACAAAAAAAAAAATATTGTTATAAAAAGTGCCCAAAATAAATAATAAAAGTTACAAAAAAAACAAAAAAAAACATTTCGCTTTTTTAAGTTTTTTTTTTCCTTTATATTTGTTGCTGTTTTTTGACAATTCGTTTATGTTCAAATTTGTCTGCCTCTTATGTGCGACTAAGAAAGCCACATACGTTTTCCTGGCATGACCGAACATATTTTAAAAAACATTTTAATCGGTCCATAAAACAAAAAAATATGACGAAAAAAAATGCGTGGTAGGCATTACATTTTAAGAATATATACAAAGTAAATATATAAAAATAACCAAAAAAATATAATTTAGAGCTGACAATTTTTTTTTCAGATTTTAAAACACGACATTTAAGTTAGGTGGAAAAATTATTTTCATTTTAATTTATTTATTTATATAATTTTAATTATTGTTTTTTTATTTGTTTTCATTATACTTTTATATATTTTTTTTCGCACCCACAATGCGATAAACATAATGGCTACCGATTTGATATATGGGGGGGGGTGGTTTCTGTGGTGTAAATTATAAGTTTTGTATCAAGGGTGCATGGAGCGATTCTCAATTTATCTCTAATATAATATATTTTTTCTCTAATATAATAAGTTCTATAGCTTGCAAATGGAGCAAATTATAAAAAATCAAAAAATATATATAAATATATAAAATGTATTCAAAAAAAGGACAATGTTTTTAACAAAACTGACGGGTCTTTTTCTACATTAGACCTTTAGATAACAAATACAAAACAAAACAATTTTGGGCCGCCTACTTAATTTTTAATATATTATTATAATTTAAATCTTTTCTAATCGACTAAAATCGGTTAAAATTTGTCTATTTCAAGGACCAAATGACGATTTTTTTAAAAAGTTTTGCGATTAGTGTTGCCAGACAAAACACTTAAAACACTTAAAAGTTTGTATTTATGCTATGTCTATCAATTTATCCATTTGAAACAGCCCAACCTACGTAGGTGATTTCCTCGCACTCGACATCCTCATGAATCGCTCCGCCTATCACATTCCTCTTGTTATAAGATGTCGGAGTTCGTGAAGCGATGGGGTAGGTTCAAGGATGTCCGCCGACTCTAGACTACGGGTTATTTATTCCCAATAGGATTTCCCTGGTCGACGTGCTGACGCTTAGGGATGTTTCTTAGAGCCGGTCCGACCGTCTTCTCATCATAATTATCATCCATTCTTTCTGTTTCTTCTTGTACGAATTGAAGCTTACGTATTGCCATGACGATGACTTCATTTTCCACATGCCACATGGAAGATAGGCGTGGAGCGTTGATGTGACAGTTTTAAATTTAATTTAATTTAATTCAGTCATATTGACTTATTAAGTCGTCATTATAAAATAGTGTATGCCAGAATACCAATTTCGTAAACTCTTTTATATTTCTCTATTATTTTACAAAAAAATGATCTCGTAACATAACATTAAATTTTTGTGTTTTCTTGTACCAAATAATTAAAATTTGTGCACCTGAGAAAAAAAATCCATAAATTGTGCACCAGAAAATTAAGAAATGTCCGCCTCATAATTAAATTTAGTACAATTAAATAAATTGTGTACCACAGATTTTTTCTTGTTTTTTGGGTATAACTAGCAAAAAGTACAGAGGTACACAAAAACGTATTTAAAATTATTATTTTTTAGAAGGTTTAAATTTTTTTTTTCAGTTACATGATTTTTTTTGCCATTATATTTTGATAGATTTTAGTCTCTACGCTGCCTCAAAATTTTCAAAAATGTATCAAATCAAGTTAAACAAAAAGTTGGCCACTTTTGCTGCCACATCCGACACTGTATGCGTCGGCTATAGGAATTACAAAGGTTTGGGTGATACGAAACAGTGTGTACAAAAGCTCTGTAGCGATGTTAAAAGCTCGGGGTGTCTGTGTATTGACACAGTAATTTGTACAACATGCACATTGCAGACGCGCAGACACACTTCTATGCACACACACACACACACATTAATACTTACTTCTTTTGGAGCAGAATCGACCCACTTGGTTGTAGCCCCCATTGCAGATGCACTCTTTCAAAAAGCAATTCATCGATTGTTCCGTGACGCTGGTGTGGAATTGGTGGCACTCGCTTTGCTCCTCGCATGTGTCACCAACGGCTGCAACAAAAGAAAATTGTAAGCGCACACATACAAAGCTAAACATATATTTATATATATATATATATATATATATATATCAATGTATATGTGTATATATATACACACCAATACACGGACAAATGAAAAGAATTATTGGCGAAATTCAATTTTCTCGTGTGGAACACACGTTTTTTCAGTTTCATTTCGTTTTCTTACTAGGCGACACGACGACGACTGCTTCAACGTTGGGTGGTATGGTAAGGAAGGGGCTGCTCGCCGCGCGTGTGTGGGCATAACGTTTCGGAAAATGAGCAACGGCACACAAAAAGACCACCCGGCGCACACACGGATCGCGCCAACACTCAGAAACACACACACAAAGAGAGAAAAACACGAACTGCAACGTGCGGACTTTTTGATTCCCAAGAACAATCATCGTATTTCATAAATGTGACTTTGTGTGTGTGTGCTCACGTCCCAACGGGAAAAAATATCAATTTACCCTTAGAAGAAACAGCCACGCAGGCAGCATTGCGGGCACCAGCTGCACGCTGCGTGTCGCGCTGCATAAATATAAACGAATCCGTTCGGATGAATGCGATGTTAATTAGCGAAAGAGTATAGGTTTTTTGTAGGGGTGGTTGGGGGTGGTTGGAAGTAGTTAGGGGTCGTAGGGGTGGTGAAGCGCCAGTTCTGTTTGAAAAATGGCACACGTACGAGTGCAACGCCATAATGCAAATACAAATTTGCGTGGCGCGCCCTTAAACCACCCTCTACCCCCTTACTGCGGAAAAACAACAAGCGCGCGTTTGAGGGTCTGCGAGCAGGCGTTCGGATGGTAATATTATTATTAGTTAATTAGAGAGAGAGTGTGCTTTAATAATTTTCGCGGATGCGTGGTACAAAAACAATTTCACAAACTAATTATCTAAACACATTTTGAAAGTACACACATACACACACACACACACACACACACGAGGGCGCTTTTAATTTATCGTTCAGTTGCGGTACAAAATGCATTCGATCAACGTGGTGCATCTACATCATTTAAACTCCCTCACACAAACACAGATGCAACTTTATGTCTATGTTAAATGTATATAGTGCAAGCAATGTGATATTGTGTGCACTTTCGCCTGAATGTGCGGTTGTAATTAGCCAAAACACGTACACTAACACACAGACAAACATCATATCAATAACATATGTGTATGTGTATGTATATATATAGATCAACGTGCTGAATACCAAACCGCTGTTGAAGTGAGAGATTAGGTCTATCGAATATTTCATTTATGATGTGTGCGTGTGTGGGTGCCGGCTGCGGGAGCAGAAGTATATGTAGTTATATATATAAATATATATTAGATTGATGTGTATACATAATCATTTAATAATTATGTACTGCGGCCGGGACGGCGGCTGCTATAGCGCCCAGGTGCGATCAAAACACCTCAAAGGCATTTATATATATATAGGCCGCTGGCGCTGGCGGTGGAAATGCGCAACTAGACTATATTGAAACTCTTAGATGTGGTAATGACCTGGAACTGAAATATGATTGATATACAAACAAGATTCTATAGTCAAATCATTGGAAAATGCCAGCTAATAACTAGATTAGATTTATGTTGGAATATACGTCTCAATTTGGACTCATTGTGCTCTTTCTCTTTAAAAAGGAACTATCATCATCATCATAAAACTATTTCGATCTCTGCATAAAGCTCGAAATATTTTTTTAGTTTTAGCGTAACTAAATCGTCTGGGTTTAGTCTCTTAGTCTCATGAGGCTTGGGTATTCACATAAAAAGTGTTTTACCGTTTCCTCTTCCATGCCACACCGTTTACAGAGTGCGGAACTCAGATCTCCATATTATGGAGGTGCTTATTAAGACAATGACCCGTAAGGAGATTGGTCCGTGTGCTAATCCTCTGTCGACTGCCATATAGAATGAATCTCGCTACGTGACGATCTGGGCTTCTGGCTGGGCTTCTTACTTGTATGTTTTTGACTTTGTCTCTGACCTCCGTTCGAATGATGGCATAAGATCTGCACGCCGATGGCTCCGATCCACACAAGTCATTGCTTCAAACATTTCTGGCTTTTATTATGCTTTTATGACTATCCGAACATTTTACATTATTTTTGTCGATTAACTGGCTAAAATTGCATTATTTTCTGCCTGGAAAACCGTCGCAAATTTACCCGGAGGGATTGCCTTACTAATTGCGGATTGTGTAGAAAATACACCGGCTCCAGCTCTAGAATCCACTTTGGATCCATCTGTATATATAGCTACTAGCCTAAAACAAGATTGC
>JAAAKO020051983.1:0-11000 GCA_010015015.2 Bolitophila cinerea
AAATAAAAGAACGTATGATTTTTTTTCTCGAGTCCAATTTTTTTTATCGGTTATCTGGGATCCAGGAATCCCAGGCATTTCATTCTCTATATTTATTATTTATTTATTTATTATATTTAACTTATCACAGCATGGTTAGGATTTACCTGATAATAACTATCTAGGGTTTTTTTTTTTGAAAATCTCTATGATCCAAGATCTTCTTCAATATCTCTACATATATCTATATCTGTTAGTTGACACCATCAAATACCATGTTATTCAAGTTAACGTTAATAAGTGTTAAGTTTTTGATAGTAAAATAAGTAGAACGAAATCTTTATCTGGTGCTATTTCTACACACCCGCCATTGTGATCGATATAGGTTGGAAGTTATATCTGGTACTTACAGTTTATGTTATTTTGTTGAATAGACATTACAAAAAAAAACCTAAACTTTTTTTTGTAACTAATTTTAACTTTGCTTTACCGACACCCTTTTGACCCACTTCCAAAAAATATTTTTTAACTTCTCTTATTTATTGAGGGTTTTTAGATATTGATTGTGCGGAATTTTGTGCAGCAAAATTACGCATAAAAGTTTAATTTTAAAACTAAAACTTCGATTGTCACAAAATCTTACAATTCTATATACATTTAATATTTTTAAGATATGTTTTTTTCTTCATTGTTTTGAAATGGAAAAATAAAAAATATATGAATATTTCATAAGGGCCATTTTATTCATGTGGCTCTAAAGATAGAGACGCCTTAGAGCAGGGATTTTTACAATCACAGCAACAATTCGTTTTATTCACCCGAATCAAACAAGTTAGAGCTGTCATTTTAGACTTTGCTGTAGATAAGAGCCAGCTCTATCTTAGGAAGGACCACATAATTTGAAGCCGATTTTTTTTTGGTTTAGAGCGTTGCTCCAGCGTTTTTTTATTCTAATTGATTTAATCACGAGTATGTTTGGGTTGTGGGATGATTACAACGATTCGGACGACGAGGAAAACTATTATTTCCAAAAACTATACGATACAATGTAGCCACAAATTCAGCGCGATAAATATGACGATGTAGACGGTTCAGTCTAGACAGCAACCTGTAAAATAATATTCTGACCAAACCAAAAAAGTTGATGCGGGCATTTCTAACAAATTATTGAAGGCTATTCAATAAAAATAAATCGAAAGTATTCAGAAGACGTTTGGGATATCCTGTAAAAAAATGTATTAATTAACCCAAAAAGGTATGTTTCAGTATTTGCGCCTAGTTAGTAGTAGCATAGCGTCGGGAACTTAAAATCAGACTCTCTTTGCACTTGAGAGTGATTTTGCCAAATCAGGAAACCAGAGCGCAGTATTCCGCTATGCACCGTTTAGTAATGAAAAATGTAAAGTCTCAAAAGAAGAGATCTGTCTGTGGGCAACAGACGCTGGAAACGTTTAATGGCGACGGAACTCAAGATTTTTGCAAATGGCAAGATGAATTCGAGAAAGTCGCAGTTCTGCTTGGTTGGACCGACTTACACAGGTGGCAACTCTGCAAGAACACAGCATAACATTTTGTGGTTAGTAATAAGCAACTCGATGACTGGACAACTCTGCGAGCAGCAATGCTAGACGAATTTGTTCATGATGCACTGCAAAAAGAAATCCACATAAAACTACAAGGATTATCTAAATGCCGTCACCAGTTTAGCAAAAACTATCGAGTTGAAAGAATCTGCAATAATTTAATACGCAATTCTAGGAATAGAAGATGACGAACGCAACAAAATTGTGTTGTACTGAGCAAGAACTCTAACTGTATTCAAATGATGTTCAGAGACATACGAGAAGAGGCGCTCTTCTATCGATGAAAAACGCGAAAAATCTAAACATTTTAAAGCAGAAATCAGTTTGGACAGCTCAAAAACACCAGAAGAAAACAACGACGACTTGTTTCAAATGTAACTCCGATGGACATCTTTCGCGTAACTACCCAGATTCTGCGAAAGGCCGCAAATGTAATTTGTGTAATGAATACGGACATATCTCTGCGAATTGCTCGAAGATGACGCCTAAAGTTATTTCGAGTTCTATGAATGTAATGCATGTCAAAAAGATATATCGTATATTGACGTAATAATTAACAATCACACGGTTTCGGCATTATTTGACACCGGAAGCTATAGAGTTTGTATCGATTACAGAAGATTGAACCGAAAAGTCGTGAAGGACCGATTCCCACTACCCCTGATTGAAGATCAGATTGACAGACTTAGTGGATCCCGAATATTTACTACAATGGACATGAAGAACGGTTTTTTCCATGTACCGATGCACGAAGACCCGAAAAATACACAGCATTTATAACGCCAGACGGATTTTAACAAATCGCCATTTGGATTATGTAACAGAGTCCTGCTAGCTTTGGTCGTTTTATTAGAAATGCATTCATCGAGTTAGCACGAGAAGGTATTTTAATGTATTACATGGATGACATTATAATCCCTTCGGCGGATGAAGAAGTAGGTTTACAACGACTAAAACGGGTTTTAAAAGTTGCAACAGAAAACGCCATTAAGATGAACTGGAAGAAATGCCATTTTTACAAAAAAAGTTGAGCATTTAGGTCATGTGATCAGTCAGTCATTCGAGCAGTAAGTGCGTTTCCTTTACCCCAGAATGTAAAGCATATCCAAGGATATCTTGGACTGACAGGCCTCTTTCGAAAGTACATAAAAGGATACGCTACAATTGCACTACCACTAACGAAGGTTTAGAAGATGCTAAGTTTATCTTTGATGTAAATGAGATGCGCGCATTTGAGATACTCATGCAGAAATTAATTGAGAAGCCAATCATACAATTATATGATCCGTCAGCCGTGACTGAGCTACATACTGATGCATGCAAATACGGTTTATGGAAGAGTGCTAATGCAACGAGTGACGGGAAGAAAAGACATGTTGCTATTACAGTAAGCAGATGACACCATCAGAGTCAAACTATGACTCCTACACACTAGAAGCGCTGGCTGTTGCTAGATTAGTAGAGAAATTTCGAGCATACCTGCTTGGTATACCATTGAAGATCGTTTCAGATTGTCAGGCATTTGAGAAAACACTAAAGAAAACAATATTGCCAAGAAATGTTGCCGAGAATGGACAATGATGCTGCAAGAGTTCGATTATCAAATCGAACATCGTGCTAGTAGTCGTATGCATCACGTTTATGCATTGAGCCGTACACCTGTAATGGTAATCGAAGATAAGTTAATATCTCTTATTAAAGTAAGAAAAATGGACGATGAACGCTGCAAAGCCATTACTATTATTCTTGAGAAGGGCCCATATCAAGATTTTTCTATAGAAGGCGGACTGTTGAAGAAGTTTGAAGACGGAAAACTGGTATTGTTTGTACCAGAAGCCATGCGTCGTGAACTTATTCGCACAGTCCATGCAAACGGACATTTTGGAGCTGCAAAGATGGCAGATATAATAAAAAAAGATTATTATATTCCCAAGTTACTCGAATTAACAAAAGATGTTGTTGCGTGTTGTATACCATGCATTTTGGCAACCCAGAAAAGAGGCAAGAAAGAAGGAGAATTAAATCTGATTCCTCAAGGCGATCTGCCAGTAACAACGAACCACATTGACTAACATTCCCATGGACGCGACAAGCAAATTATACAAGTACTTGCTTGGATCTACCCGACAAAGACTACAAATTCCGCTGAGGTGCTTGACCGGTTGCACAAACAGCAAGCGACGTTTGGAAACCCATACCGAATAGTAGCTGATCGCGGAGCAGCATTCACTTCAGAGGATTTTAAAAGATTTTGTGACGAAGAAAAAAATACACTGACGCACATAACAACAGGTGTACCCAGAGGTAACGGACAGGTAGAAAGAGTTCACCAAATTATTGTGTCCATGCTGCCAAAAATGTCTATAAAAAGTCCAAAAAGCTGGTATAAAAACGTTAGACGAGTACAACGATGTATTAATGCGACTTTTTAGCGGAGTATTGGAATGAGCCCATTTGAACTGTTGACGGGAACGAATTGAAAATTTGACAAAAAATCGCAAGAAAAATAGCAAGAAAATGTAATGTAGGTGATGTCGTTGCCATTAAGAAAACACAAATTGAGGCAAAATTAAAAACAATATATATATATATATAGTATAGTATATATATATAAATATGCATTTTTAAATTAAATAATTAAAAAAAACAATATTTTTTATTTTGTTTGTAAATGTTTTCCAACCCTGGAAAAATTATTCCGTCCTTGAATGTTCAATTCTTCTTTTATATTTTGAAAGACTACTTTTTTAATGTCTCAACGTACAAAGCAATAAGGAACCTGTTCATCTGGCGAATAATCGTATGTCGGCCAATCGTATTAGTCGGCCACTGGAGACTTGGCAAATCGTATAACTCGGCCAATCATGATTCGGCCAGTCGAAATTTGGCAAATCGTAATACAGTACGGGTTCCGGGACCAAACGCGGTCACGTAGGACCAAACGCACCTTTACGCACTTTTACGATGGATGGCGAGGTGCATAAAAATGGATGAGTCTGAAAAAATACTATAAAAAAGCACGAATATTATTATTTTCCAGTTCTTCGGGCTCCACTATTCCGAAATATAATATATATTACTGACCGCACCCTATGTGCATACTCGCTCTGCAAAAGTATGTCCCCGGGAACCAGAAGTGGTTAATGTATAAAGAAATTGCCTAGGTACGTTAAAGTACGTATAAAAATGATCGGTCATGAAAGCACGTAAAAGTCTAAAGTAACATAAATAAGCCCACGTAGAATACGATATGGTGAAAGCTAATATAAAACACTGACAAATATAAATCATGAATAATAGAAATTATATCTAACCTTAACTAAAGATTAGTTTAGTTATTATTTTTATTCAATTAAATTGTTACATGTTCCAAATGCATTGCGTGTGCAATAATGTGCATTACGTGATTACGTAGTGTACAATTTTCATCAAGTTCATTGCGTTCGACTGGTCACCTTAGTTTAATAGACTGAGTTTAACACTATATATATTTAAAACAAAACATAACATGTGATTTTTAGTATATATGTATACGTGTTGTTATTAATATACCAAGATTCTATGCAATTCTGGTTGCAAATGTTGTTCATTTTAAAATCTGGCTGGCACGCGAGTGTAATAATTGCCCAATGCTTATGTGTGTGTGTGTGTAGACTAGACATATATAAACACATGTATATATTTACACAAAAGCCGACATTTTCAAGATCAAGTTTAAATATTTTAGATATATTATACTATAATACCTATATAGGTAAACATATATAGTATATGAAACAATGTGAAGTCTTAGTGAATGCATTTTTAGTTCTATTGAACGTTCGTCGATTGAACGACGTGTTTTATGTGTTCTTTAAGATAAAAGCTAACCTGTTAAGCGTAAAGTCACTCGGCTTCGGTGAATTTCGAAGAACTTTTTTTGTGGCGGGTGTTTTTGTTTGTTTGTTGATGCAGTGAGTGGCAATTCTTATTGTTTTTAAGAATCTTTAGTTTTTTGTTCCGAGTAAAGTGTATCTATAATATTTTTTCTGTATGAAAATAAAGATAAAGTTATCCTGAATTGTCTATTTTTTAATTTGTGTAGCGAAAAAATAGCTTTCTCACAATTGAGTTCAAAATTAAAAAAATATATAATTTATATGGTGCATATTTTCAGGTAAACTGACTGCAGCAAAAACTAGATATGGTGGAGCTTGTGTTGACGGAGGCCGAGAAGGGTGAGTTATTGATTAATTGATCGAAGAATCTTTTCAAAACATCGCAGTAACAATTGTGTAGACATTCATGAAATAATTACTGTACGAATCAAGACATAAACATATATTTTGTATTGTAAAAATCATTTTAAAATATAGTCATGATTTCATAAATAAATTATATTATTATTTATACACTGATAATTTGAAATAAATCTTTTAAAAATTTAAACTCATTGATTAACTATGTTAAAACTTAAATGTACTTCTTTACAATAAAAAATCACAGTAAAATGGTCAATTATTATGGTAAAACGAAGCACTGACTCATAACTCAAACGCTATTTACTGTTTTAAGCGCAAATATGAATTTGAAAACAACATTTTACCAAATATGCTTAAAAAAATATGACCAAAAAAAGGGAAAAAAAATCAAATATGCTCTTATGGGCAAAATAAAATTGTGAGGTGTAACGATAAAAATGCGTCAAAGTCAGTGCAATCTCTAATCAATCTTTAGTATTTTTTTTTTTATCAATTTTCAGTGAAATCTAATTATAGGCTAGATCAAATCTAAATCACAAAATTATTTTTATTAACAAAATATATATTTTTTAAAAATAATATTAAAATAACTTAATGCAGAAGCACTTTAATTTAGCATGGACACGCCTATAGCATACTTTTAAAAGCTATGACTTTATAATTTAAAGCTATCAAGTAGAAGTTCCAGTCATAAGCCAGTCACGATGCAATTTGTCTAAACTTTTAAGGGATTTTATATTATTTTTTATAAAACTGTAGAGTGTTTTCAAAATTCTGTTTTTCAAAATTCTGTTTTTCAAAATTCTGTTTTTCAAAATTCTGATTTATAAAATTCAAAAATAATCTTACAGGAAAAAAAAAACTTTTTTTTAATACAAAATTTTGAAAACCCAGAATTTTGTAAAATTAAATATATTTTTTACATGTCTTCATTGTGCCCTGGATCCGCCAGTGGTTCCAGTTTTCAGCAGATATTTTAGAGTAATAATAGAAGGACGTAGGTTATCTAGAAGTTTTTTAACACGATCCAACAGTATGAATTAAAAATAAATTTATCTTTTTGTAAAAAATATGCGCTATAAGAATTATATTTTCGACTTTTAACTATTTTAGTTAATTTAGTTTCGACAGATCAAAATTTTAAACAATAATATCGCTAACAACACAAACAAAACAAAAAGCCCAATATCAGCCATTTTGTTTTGGAGAATTCTTAATATGACCTCAAAAAAAATTATTTGTCTTAGATTTTTACGCACTATATATCGACTTTTGAGATAAACTTTTTTGTTGAAATATTAAATATTTACATATAAAAGCTGACCACGCAAATAAAAAAAGGTATATTATTATAACATTCATATAATTTGCGTAATCTATTTTTTCTAATCGTATTGCCAAAAATTGTTTGTTTTCGATTGGAATTAGCGAACCGATTTTTCGCTTCAAAAGTGTTACGGAATCGATTATTTTCAATAAATCTTGAGCTATTGATATTTGAACGATTGAAATGCATTTCAATATTAAAAGTTTCAATTGATTAGGAAATCTCACTCTCAAGAAGCCTAAATTCATGATATATGGTGAAAAAACAAAGACGATTCCAAATAATAAGGTTTTTGTACCATCATTTAAGAAACTTTTTTCAAAACTCAAGATTACAGAAATTCTATAATTATGATTCATTATATAAAATAATTATCGAAAAAAAGTATTATTAAAATTTATTTATAAAATGACGCGTTGTGATAATGTTATATAGGCCATGCAGTTATATCAAAAAAATAAAAATTACCATAACTTACAAAAGAGACTAAACAGAACAGTAATTTATAGATATTATTTTAGATAATTTTATCTTCTTTAAGAATAAATTATCAAAATTTTAATTATATTATTATTTTTCATATTTGTTTTCTTTTTTTCAGAAAAAAAATGTTCAAATGTATTAAAATTAAGAGCTGAGTGAAACCCCCGAAACTCTATCATAAGTTGTCAAAAGTTGAAAATCACTATTTTTTCCTAAAACCTACTATTGTTTTTTATTCTTCCATGTCACCTACCTTTATCATCACGTCAACAAGGGCTGAGGAGTTAAAATTTGCTAATAATTTTCTTCTGTTGGTTTAAAGAAAGTAGAGTATCCTGGTATTTTAATACCTCGCACTTTACCTTTTCCATGTTAAGGCTCTTGGATAAGAGCAATGTCTATTTGCAACATTGCAAGCTCCACAATGATGTTGTTTGTGTCTGTTTGGCATTGTTGCAGCTTGCCCTGAAGGGCTTCGAGGTAGAGGAAAAGTGCCATCCACCTATAACACAACTTTCACCTCTTCGTCGGATCTCTTTAGCAGCTTGAATTGTGTCCTCCATGGACCCTAAGGCATCGTCAGCCTAATTTGCGACTTCCATCGAGGATTCTTACTATTGTCTTTTGGACCGTAGAGCCAGAAGAAGAATTGGGTGAAGCCATAGCTGGCACTTATGTTCATCTCAGCCTTCAGGGCTTCAACTGAAGCGTCGTTAATTCGGATCACTAGGATGATCCAAGACGCAACCAGTTTTTCGGTAATTTTGTTGATACCACTAGCTACATTTACCTTATTGATACCAGACCTAGTTCAAGCAGATACTCATGCCTAGAATGGTTTTCCTGAAGGATCTAAAGGAAATAGCAGACCTCTCGATATCCGAAATTAGGAACCTCATAAAAGCTCTAAGCCCGAAAGCAACCCAAAGAATACTGGAATAAAACTGGCTGGACTTTTGCTACCATATAACTAGTTGGTTTGCTATAGGCCTCATGTGGCCTATGATCGATGCATCTCCTGCACTGCCAACCTTACCTAACCTAACCTCTGCTGTTTGTTCTATTGATCAAAAATTACAGGCTTTCGAAAAAAACCTATTTTTTTTGCTCTGTGACCAGGTTTGGCTTTAATTGTTTTAATGAGTGTATATTAAATTATTTTGCCCACACGGAAAAATGAAAGAATTTACTAGGATTGACCGAATCAATATTTGTCGAATCACGATTGGACGAATGATACAATTGGACGAATTTCGGTTTGTTGAATCAAGATTGACCAAATCACCATTGGTACCGGTACATCTTAATTTAGTTAGTATTCCGCCTTTGAAGAGCATTAGATTAGATTAGATTATTTTGTGAAGTATAACCTGCCATGTAGGACGGGCGCACGCAGGCCTCAGTCTGGACCCATTGTACTCCTCCGATATTGGTATACCTATTTTATTTTATCTCAAACCATTTCTTTTTATAAAGTTCGAAATATCTTTTAGTTTGAGAGAAATCATATTGTCTGGGCTGATGATAAGGCCTCCCAATCTTTTACTTGAGAGGCATGGACATTCACATATAAGTGTTCTACCGTCTCATCTTTCATCTCGCACGCTCTATACAGCGGTGAGTTCTTAACTCCTATTGTATGGAGATGCTTGTTAAGACAATGACCCGTTCGAAGGTTAGTCAGCGTTCTGCCAACTTTCCATATTGTTTGCCTGATATGAGTCAAGAATTATCATTTTACCGGAATAGCATCTTTAAACGGTCCTCCCTGTATAATGTTTCTCAGAATTATTATTATGTATCTTCAATTACTTTAAGTATTTTATTTCTAATCAATATATAAACTGTTTGTGATTAACATTATATATTTGGTACAAACATTATTATATTTGCGTCCAATATTTCTGCGCTATATATATTTTTTTCTGTGCATGTCCCGCAATTACTCTAGGAAATGTGCTCAAATGGAACTGACGAACAGAGAAGGATATATTAACGATAAATATAAAGTAATAATCTGAGCTATCTTTGGCACAAAATTCAACTCTTGAAGCCACCTTTCGGCCCCACACGGTCCACAGCTTTAGTGATATGAGTGATTCTTTTAATTTTTACGTCAGTCAGTGGTTTCCGATCATTACTTCTTACTACTTACTACTTTGTCTGATATGACCATTTCGTCTGCATTGTCGATTTCCCGGTAATTTACTTTTTACTCAGATTTTTTCAAATCTTCCCAATTTACCATTTCTGTGTTTAAGTAGATGCGTTGGATATTTGGTGGAAATATAGCATGAAAAAAATCATCCATCTAGATGTTATTTTTATAATTTTTCCTCACATCACAAAACATTTTCTGTATTTAGTTATATCGATTCTTTGCTGTTTAGTTAGTCATACTAAAACACTTAGTTATTGGCGCCTGTGCGAGGGCCGAGGTGGCAGAAACTATTAAATGTAGTCCGTATCTACTCAACACATTTCTCTAGTGTTTCGCCACTCGACTAATAATTTATCTTGCAATTAAAGTGAATAACTAAGCGCACGCGTAAAAAAACACAATGTATACTAATTACATAAGATCTTATACAGTAAACAACACAACTACAGGTACTTAGAGAGACTATGCACAAGGTTCATGTACGAAATAAAATGACGTACTAGGTCTAAGATACATTTTTATATATATAATTAATAATATATAATTTATTCACATATGATTTCGCCTTAACCATCAAAATGCGCAATACGGTGTTGTTGTATAAAATATGGTCAGGGTCAAGTTTGTTGTAATGCAATTATTTCTGTAATTTACTTTTATCGCAATGCATTTTCGGACCGGTTTTTTAAACTGTTTTTTTTTTGTTGCTGAGTCATTGTTTTGAGAGATATAGGAAGTATATATATATATATGCTGTGTTTGGTCTATGTATAGCGCTTCTAGTTTTACGAGAACATTGTTTCCGGTTTTAGAGTAATCAAATAATATTTATAACAATTGCAGAGGCAAAACTGTACATGCAGCGAATGGTTTTGGAAGCCGCCCACAAACCATGTGATATTGGTGATGCAAACTCTCTCGATGCTACCCTGCCCAGCTGGTACGATGACATTAAATATAAAAGGTATATTATCTACTAGAAAGACAGTCGGTGAAAATAAGCTAGAAAGATGGAGAATGAATAAGAAGAAGGATATAAAAAGGCTGAGAGAGAAAGAGAGATAGTAAAAGGAGAATTGTGTCTCTATCGAATTCTATCTATATATTTATTTCCACAGAGGCCAACAATACTTCCACGACAATCGTTTTGGTATGCTGGGTTCCAACATGTGCGGTCTGCTGACCCTTCTAGCCGAGCCAAAAGGCCTGAAGGTTTTGTCGTCAAC
>JAAAKO020051994.1:0-10999 GCA_010015015.2 Bolitophila cinerea
ACATTCTGTGTGTATATATATTTTTATACATATATATATATATATATATATATATATATATACTTATTTTTATTTGTTACATACATCCCGATCGAGCGCATACATATATTATATACGGGTGTGTGTATATATTTTGATATGCTATATACGTATATATTTTATCCTCTTAAGTTTTTAGGGCAAGGGGAAACAAATGCCGACCGAAAATCCGGGAGTTTATAGCCAACCTTATATATTTGATGATGCTGTGTGCCGGGTGAAGAGGTTATTTTCGCGGGTATAAGCGACTAGCATACACAATGCAGGGCGCGCTATAGTCGATTTCAGCGTATATTGAATGCCAGGAATCTCTCTGGGACTGGAGCACTTTATTCATTGACTATTGCCAAACTGTTTGTATTTGTACTGGTTATCATCGTGCTGTACGGGTGTTATCGAGCTTCTGACACATATTCAAACAAATATGTTGATATATAGAATAAATAAATAATTCTTGTGACTTTTACACATTTCTAAAAATAATTTAATGTCAATTTTTATCTAGCCAATAAAGATATATATATTTATTATGATTGGCATGATCACTGAACACTGAACATACATTTAAGATCTTTGAGGCTGTCCAGAGAACAAAAATAAAAATAATAATTTTGTAATACAACCAGTTCTGGTTTTCTGGCAGCTTTATTGAATTATGATCCAGAAGATATTTAACAAAAAACAATTAATCTCAAATACAATTGATCCAACTTTAATTATTCATATTTTAGTGTTTATTTAAATATGCTTCTGAAATGGTAAACTGTAACAGTTCAGCACAAGAGGCACAATAACTATGATCTGACCAATCGTGTGAACCTGTAAAATGGTCGCGTGTCTGGTGTGCTATTTTGTACACCGGCCCCAAAATTCGTAAAGGATGGAAAAAGTATTTGAGATAGAGATAACAATTAATTCATTTATAATAACATTTCATTTATTAATTTTACTGTACTGTACTACATAGTCTTTAATTCAGAAAAATCTTGGAAGATACGCAAGAAACGTAAGAAACTGCTACCACCATCTTTGTCCAATACAGCAAAGGCTAAAAAACCAGATACATCAATGCTAAGTTGATGAAAATAGAATAGCTTGTGTTTTATAAAGATTAAGAGCAATTTGGTGTTAATTGACCACTTTGATAAACAGTCGAAGTATTTTTAATGGAAGCAAGTAGTTTTCTCCGCGAAGTAGGATTAGATTTGAAAATAATCATTGGCGGATACAGGGGGGCATAGCGACATGTCCCCCGCAGTAAAAAAATATATTACATCAGCCATGTATTTCATTTTTTATTTTATATATTAATTTAATTTCTACGTATATGTTATGGGTATTTCAATATCTTTAATTTTGGCTATAGTTTTTACATTATTAATAAATCGTGCCTGTACACATTTCTTAATTAAAAAATGCTTTCAAATGAAAGGAAATTTCATGAAATATTCAAAAGGCGAAGGGAAATAAAAATTATTCAGCCAGAACTGGAGTAAGGGCTGAATAATGCCCTATTTCCTCAAGAGCACAATGGGTCCATATTGAAATCTGCCTGCTTTCGTCTATTTATCTAAGAGACGTATATTCTAAAGTCAATCTAATCTAATGCACTGTTTGGCTCTGCCGTTATCCAAGTTGGTTATTTTAATAAGAAACTTAATAAATGCTTATTCAGCCTCTATTCAAGCTGAGCTTATTCAGGAACTTCCAATATGAAGTATTTTTAGATTCTCTTGTGAAATAGATCATTAATGAACATTGAAAACAGAATAGGTCCAAGAACTTATCCATGGGGAACACCAACAGAGATTAGAAGAAATGTTTTCAGACTACCAGCAATAATCATCGATCATTCAAATAGTTGCTGATAAGATTAGCGCAGATGTTTAGATGAAAAACTGTGTTTTGAGTTTACTACACAGAATAGGATGGGAGACAATATAAAAATCTTTTGAGAAGTCCGAAACAACCAAAAGTGAACTATTTTTGCATCATTGTAAGGCAAGAGGTCGTCCATTACGTTAAATAAAGCTGTTGTTGTACTATTACCTACTCGAAAACTGGTTTGATACATATGTTATATAGAATAGTTTTCTTTAAATGGTCCAAAATGCACAATATTTTTCCTAATATTTGAATAAAACCACGGCTGTACGAGTACATCGGAGTGGAAAACGATTTAAATATTTTCAATGGAGAATGACAATCTAATAAAGCAAGTTAAATCCAAAAACAATTGTATAAACATTAGTTATGTTTTTAATAGATAGTTCCATAGCAGCAGAGATGCATCATATAGAATATTATTGTAGTTTATAAATTAAATTACGCCTTCAAAGAACAGATTTCCTTAGCGGTGTCCTTAGAGCGTATGTATCTACTTATTATAATGTCATGTCGATACAGTCCGGTATCCAGCTAAATTAGAGTGACAATGTTATCAGGGGTATTAAAGAGTGTAAAGATTATTTTACTGGATGGTAATGATAATCTATGTATGTTATAAATAGATACACTTGCATTATAAGAATTATTAGAAGAAATAATTTTGTCGCAAAAACTTGGACACCCCCACCACATCTGAATATCCGATCAGCTCGTAAGATAATAAGATATTCCCAAATAATCGAAATGATACAATGTCATTTTATCCAAAATATAATGAAAAGCTACTGATAATTTCGAGTATCGAGAGTAATTGATACATTTTTTTAAATCATTTTTTTTTGCTGATACTTGTTGATCCTTTTATAAAGTTTAAACTTTACAGTGTCAGTAAAAATATTTAATAATTTCGTTGCTATTATATATAGTTTATGACTTAAAATGTAATAAATACATTATTTTTGGAAAACATTTTAATTATACTTTCTTAAGTTGTTATTTGTAAATTTGAAAAAACATCTTTTTGATAAGTATTAATTTAACAAAGACGGTGACGATTATACAAATCTTCGAAAGAATAATTCTCTTGAGTTTAATTCTCCACACAAAAGAAGTACTTGAGTTTTTACTCATCCCTATTATAAAGAAAACTTTATTTCTATGCTTTTGATCTTAAAAATGAGGTAAATTTATGCTCAAAATCATATGGATAAATTATTATTAAATATTTTAACTGTTTTATTAAGATATTGTTTAAAAATGATTTTATGGAATTTTTACTATTTTTAGGCCGAATAGGTTCACTAGATCCTAAATATTTTATATTGATACAACTTTGAGCATTTCTGACGCTTTGGACATAGGCTTAGGTTATCCAAAAATAATAAAATAATCCGTCTTATATTTATTTATATATATATTTACTGCTTTTGGCCTACACTTAGTATTCATATAACCAAATACCAAAATTATATTTTAATAATTTAATGATGCTTTGAACAAATATTTGTGTCGGTGCAATCTTATCTGCTTTTCTTATGTAGCAAAAAGCGGTTGATATGTATTAGATCTTTTGATTTATTGCTGATTTATTTATTTATAAAATTTGTTGGGCAACGCAATTCTCAAGTTAATCAATTCAAATTGACATTCCAGTTGACAGCGGCTTCCGAACTATGATGGCAATGTATCGCGTTAAGGCAACTCTAAATTGTCAACTTGCTGTGCATGAGCAGTAATTGATTTTGGTTAAATGCTGGTGAACATAAAGGATTTAAAAAGAAAGTTTATTTCTTTGATTTGAAAATTCAGAATATGAAATTGTTTTTTAGTTATTTTAGTATTTTCTGTTCAATATGATAATGTTAAAGAAGAAATACAAATAAAGAAAAAAAAATGTTTTGCAACGAAAAGAAACTGTATTTTTTAAATTCTCTATTCGTGTCTGTGATCTTGCTTGCGCGGATTCTTATGCGGCCTAATTAACCGACTCTCTGTCATCCAATCGAGCTGAAACTTGGTTCATGGACTTGTTGCCAATGACATGCATTCATTAGGTGTAGAGAATTTATAGGAAAAACTTAGTTTTATTTGATTAATTCAAAAAAATCAACACGATGTTTTTTTAATAAAATTCCCTGATATTCAGGTGGAATATGGGAACATAGTGGTTGGTGGTTGCTGTATATATATTTTTTTTTTAAATATGTTTAATGGGTTATTCTTAGTTTGCAAACACGGTCATCTGGACCATTATCCTAGGAGGGATGTAAATGTTGCCTATAGAGCACTTTAGTTGCCAGCAATATTCGCAGCGATTGCCAGTAGTTTCCACACCAATTGCCTAAGTCTTTGTTAACTAGTATAGAAACGCATTTAATATTATTAATTTTAATTTAAATGCAAAAAATGTGTTATTATTTCATATACATAAATTTCAGCTAACCAGCAGAAAAGAGAAGTATGGATTACATAATCTGGGTGAACTGTATTGAATATGTCATGAATCCTATATTTTTTTTTATTTATGCTCAACACCTTAGTTGGAATAGACTATACCGACTGTATTACAATGTAAATTGAATAGATATATGTTATAGAATATATATGATTTGTTCATCAGCTACATCGACAGTGTATCCCGAAATTGAATGTAACAACAGACACAGTGGTAAGTGGTGCCTACAAAATTTTATCGTACATATATTGAGGCTGACTATATCTAATCTATGCTATATATATTTATATCATAAAGCATCATCATACAATGTATGTACTGTATTACATTTTACATTGTACAAATACATATAATTTTGCTTCTGGCATTTGCTGTGCATCACACATTTACATTCTACCAATATTGGCAGAGGGGAATAGGCGCATTGATGGCACGGAATCGGTGAGAAGACTGGTTGGGGTGAAAAAACGAAACAATTTGCATTGGCACACACACACACACACTCAACATCGCTGTGTTGCATTATCCATCACCATCACCATCGCCAGTACTAATTTGAGCGAATGCAGAGATAAATGTGCGAAAACAATTGTTCTTGTTTTTTTTTAAATATATATTGATATATTTATAAATGCATTATTAATTTTATATATTATTCATATTTATAATTTATATACATAAAAATATATTAATATATGCATTTGGCAATATAATTCAAGAAACTAACATTTCATCTGATTTTTTTTTCTCATTTAACCATTGTGATAAAAGGTGTTTCTTTTTTTATACAATACGAGGTATATTTAAGATGCACTCATTTTTTTAAGTCAAGAATTGAGATATGCCGTGATCCTTCTTTGGGAATTAAGCTGGGTATCACAATATTTAAATACAGAGATGTACTCATTAAACAAGACAGGTTAAATATATATTTATTAAATTAAATCTTATTAATTTGAGTTTGAGCTAAGTTTAAACCGAATCAGGTAAGTGTAAGTGGGTTAAAAACATGTCTAAAAGAAGCCTCAAATATCAAAATATATTTTTTTGTAAAAATTCAATGATTTTTTTTAATAATATGTTTTTTTTGGCACAATGGGTCCAAATTGAGACCTGCGTGCGTTCGTCTCTTTATCAAAAGACTTATATTCCAACATAAATCTAGTAAAATGTATAATCTATGAGAGGGTCATTTTTCCCGGAAAATTTAGACTTAGTTAAATTATTGATTTTATGCATACAAATTGGTGATTTTCTTAATTTAAAATATGTCATTTTCTTTAATAGTAGTATTTTTCTTATAACAAACTCAGTTATTTTCTTAATTCAAAATCAGTAATTTCCTTAGTACAAAAACATGATATGCTCTTCACCCAGTCAAGATGCAGATGATATATCAAACATAAACAATAATCAAAGACAATTAAGTATTGGTCTCTTTATTTCTTTTTATGAACTAAAAATAGTGGATAAAAACAATAATAAAATAATATAAAAAAATGACTTGCATTAAAAAGAAAATAATTTGTTTATGTTTATTTTTATAAGGGATGCAAAGTGCTTTTTTGAATGCTCAACCTCGATTCGATTTTTCAAACAATTATTTATCTATTATATTGATAAAACATTATTAATAATAAGTTATTATTGACCAAAATAAAACAACTAAAAAAGATCTTTAAAATATATTTGCATGATTAATTTAAATTTTAAAATAGTATAAGAAACGCTTATATTATATATATTTTTTTAAATAATTTATGGATATGACTGGACCTAATTTCCAATAGATTTATAAATCTATGATTTCATAAAACTATAATTTCAATAAGACAATTTTTGCCGGTAATATAGATAATTTGGTTATATTTGAATATGCAGCGAGCTATTCTAAATAATACTTTTTTTCTAAACGGACAAATACCATCAATGATGATACCATAAGTTTTGTGGCTCACCTGAGCACCTTTGGATAAAAAAGGACTCACCATTTTTTTAAATCAAAGATATACTTTTCAATTGTGGGAACAATGTGTTTGTATTTTTCCCCTTTTCATTTCTCCCCACCACAGAACTCAACGCAAATTATTATCATTTTAATTTCACATCATCTGAAAACCGAAACCGACTAACATTATCGTCGCTAAATAAAATATATAAATGTAAATACTAAATTGTTTCTGGGTTTGCGCGTAACGCTCGTACATATGTATATAGTACTATACTTTTGCTTTTGATTATATATACACGTACAAGTTCGCTATTTTATATACAGTTGCGAACACACACACACATGCAAAAATGAGAAAAATCTCGTATTTTATTTGTACAGTATATATATATACATACATATTCAATACGTATATACTTGTGATTGTGTATATTACATTGTATGCGCTAACTGTAGTCTGAATCCATATATACACACGCAGGGAGTTTGAAAATGGGGTGGCATATAAGGAATTTATATGTATATATATTAACGGTGTTTTGCTGTGTGTGTATGTGTTTGCCTTTGCGCCCGTATGTGTGTGTGAGAGAAGGGACAGCGCATAGCGTAACGAGCAGATGTAGTTTCCATGGCTACGAAATGGATTAAATACACTGTTAATTTTTTGTTACTTTTTTACAATATTGTTTGAAATTTTTTTTTTTTTGGGAACGGTTTGAGTGAATCGTATCCGTTGACGTAAAATAAAGAACATAAAAACACGTACCATGAAAACGCGTTAAACATAAAAAAAAATGTAAACTAAAAAGCATGCAATCTAAAAAGAAAAACTATATGTAACATTAAACCACGTAACATAAATAATCTTAAAATAAATTCAAAATATTTACAGAGTATTTAAAGAAATACTAAGAAAAATAGTGAGAATTTCTATTCCATACCCTTCTATTTAACATTTTTAAAGGTTTTTATAAAGATTAACGTTTAGTGTGTTTGTTTTTTCGAAACAAAATCATACGCAAAATAGAATTAAAAATAGTTACGAAGAGCTTTTTAGATTAATATTTTTTTTTATTTTAACGTGATTTTAAGGTTATGTCTAATTATGTTACTTCATATTAGGAATACAGGTTTTGATTAATAATTTTATCAAATACGTGTTTTGATACATTTTTTTTAAATACTTTTTTTAGGTTGCATGTTTTTTATGTTACACTGCGCAGTATCGTATTTAATATTTTTAACGTCCATGTATTACATGTTTTTTTTTAAATTACATGCTTTTTATGTTTTTGTTGTTACGTGTCTTTTAGGTTATGTCGGGTTTTGATCAATATTTTTAGAATACGTGATTTAGGTTGTATGTTTTTATGTTATTTTTGGAACGTAACTTGAATAATACTTTGTTATGTTAACAATGTTTTATTACTTATATAAATCTGTATTTTTATTTTCTAAAATTATATACATATATTATGTACAGATACAGACACATGTATTTGTATACATGTATTTGTATACATGTATTTGTATACATGTATTTGTATACATGTATTTGTATACAAATCAACACACTCACCCGTTAGAACACAGGCGCGAGTTTTACGATTATAAATTTGTTTTTTTTTTCAACTCATACATTCCGAATCACCAATCCCCTGGTGGCACACGGTATTTTTATGCTCATTGCAAAATAATACATAATATTATGTATATATATATATATAAATTTATAAAAAAATGCATATTTCATATATATGATTTATGTATGCCTGTGTATGTTAATAGCAATCGCAATATAAAACATTCCAGGAATAACCCATGTAAATCTATGTGAGAGCAGCCGGGATGGAACGGGGATCCGAGGGCGCAGCAGCACTCTTTATATATATATATATATATATATTTTATATATGTGTGTGTGTAAGGTATGTGTTTAAAAGTAATTACACATTTTTTATAATGTAAAAACCACTTAAACGAAATAAATGTTAATTCTTGGAAATAGAAAAATCACGAAGAACATGAAAAGCGCAAAAGAGCTTTTATGAGTTTCGCTGTGTTTATAATAAGCTTTGATTGCGTTGGAGAAAATTGAGTTCAGTGATGTGCACCGCGTTATGCGCTAAATCTCTTTTTAGTTAAATATGTAAGTTTTATTAGTTTGAAAGTTTTTATTATATTATAATTTATAATATTACTGGATTATAAAAGTCATATTACTTCTTTATAAAACTATTGAAATACGAGTATTTATATATATATATATATATTTGTTAAAATGCAATTTAGTTCCTGTCACTTGCAAAAACACACATACTGTATCTTCCATCATCATCATTCCAACCAATTCAAAGTTTTACATAATCCCAGTATATAAAAACTTTGATGAATGGCCGATAGAATGCGCTGTCAGGGTTTTCTTTAGTTTATTTTTGTGCTATTTTTTTGTTATTCCCATCAGCTTAGGAAAGTTACAAACAATACAAATTCACTGTACACAAACGTATAAACGAATTTATACACACAATTTGCGAATCCTTTCAGCATTTCCAAAGTTTTCCTCACACAGATTTTCAGAGGGTATTGCATACATTTCTAATTTTTAGTATTCAAATTTAAATTTTGTCAAATAATATCTTTATTTTGAAAGTAGTTTTTGAAATATATATTTTTTATTTAATGATTTTTGTGTCCTTTGGAGCACCCTTTTAACGCTTTTCTGGCAATTCAATTTATCCTAGCGTACCTATGGTACACACACACACAAACACATTCTCTGGTATATATTTATACAAACTAAGTGTTATTGCGCGCAGTATGCAATGTGTAATGTAACTTTGTTATATTACGTATATTAAAACATATAGTACTAATACTATTCGTAGCATATGGAGCGCGCATACGTAAAAGCGCGGTTAAATAATGTTGTTTGTGAAATTCGTAATGGACGCGGCGGCGAGCTTTTATAAGCACCGTGAAAATATAAAATATAAATTACATTTACGTATAATGGCAATAATACACGGTTATAGTCACTGGCGGTGCTGGAATAAGAAACATCAGACAGACATGACTTAAGTAGGTTTAAAATCGGCAAACATGCTTTTGAAGTAATACGTTCATTGTAAACGGTTTATTTTATTTTATTTATATATTCCAGGTATAATTAGTGATGGCAGATATTATGTAATTATAATTAATGGAGTTGCATTTAACTTGCATTTAAATAAAAAAAGTCGTGGCACTACATTAGGTATTTGTTTGGACATTCCATGTATAAATCTTTATAATGTGATGCAGCTATATTTACCAAAATAGAAATATATACTTTTATATAACAACACTTTTGACCTTTCACAATGTTTTTGTGTTGTGGCCCTATAAAAATCCCATAAATAAATAAAAATATGCATTTTTTAAAATACAATACAAAATATGTTAACTTTTTATTAAAAAAATGATTTTTCTCTTTTAAAAACATCTAATGTTTTTTTAAACCTTAAAAACAGCAAAAATTATGAAATTAGTACTTCTTTTAAAATATAAAGTATAAATTTAATAAAAAAAATGTTTTTTCTTCCTAATAAATAGGTGTATGTTTGTCAATTTTAGAAAGAACACTATAAATTATATATAAATATTATTTATAAAATTAAACGCACCCTTTTTATCCGAATTACCATTTAATAAGAGCAAATTAGATATCTATTAGATGTTTACAATCGAAGCTTTTGACATTATTTTTAAAGATCAATTTTAGTTTCAATTTTATTGCCAAACCAACATAAATAATTAATAAAATATGATATATTATAATAAAGCATTTATAATATAAAAATATACAAACATGTTTCATCAAATTGTCTAAAGGTGAAATCACACGATGGACGCAACAAACTGATTGTGCAAATCATAAAAAATGCATTTTTAAAAAGCAAGGTAGCCGGAATATTTATTATGATTTTCATCAAAAAATGGCGCATTGCGCCAATCGTGTCATATCTGCTAAAGGAACAAAAAACTCGTGATAGGTCTGTAAAAAATGGGCAAGCTATTCAAAGAGAATCTGATTTGGTTGTACAAGTATGTGCTCAATCTGAGCCATACCTCAAAAATTATCGTCTGGTAAAAGCAGCACGGACAGCCTCGATTCGGTTTAGTTTAGTGAGCATGATAGATTTTAGTCCTGTTTTTTAGTCTTGATTACTTTTTATTTTAATTTTATTTAGTATTTATTGTATTTTAATTTTATAATTGTCAAATGTCGCGTTTCGTGTTTCACTTAAACGTTGTTTCTGTAAAGCCAAAGATATAGTATTTACAAAAAACAACGTTTAATTTCAACACGAAACGTGACATTTGAATCTCTAGAACAGCGGTTTTTAACCTTTTTCATCCGCAGATAAAATTTGAAAATTCAAGCACAAATTTTCAAATTTGATCTGCTACTCAACATAAAAAAGCTATCATGAGAAAAAATATTAAAAAGTCCAAAAAAAAACAATAATGTTTCATAAAATAATAATGTACCCATAATAAAAAAAAAATAGCAACCAATTTAGCTTACTCCATATAATTCAATATTGTCCACCAAATAATTGAAAATCAACCACAAAAAAAAAATCACCTAAGAATTCAAAAATGTGCTCCTAATGTATGTATAT
>JAAAKO020052005.1:0-10998 GCA_010015015.2 Bolitophila cinerea
GAAGGAAGTCAATGTTTCAAAGCACGACTGGTGGCACAAGGATTTGCCCAAAAATACGGAGAGGACTACGATCAAGTTTTCGCACCAGTCGTACGTCATACAACGCTACGAACATTCTTGGCAGTCGCACCTAAGAGGAAATATGTTGTTCACCATGTCAATGCGAAGACAGCGTTTCTCAATGGTAACCTTGAAGAGGTCATATATATGAAGCAGCCACCAAGTTTCGAAAAACAACCAAATAAGGTGTGTCTGCTGAAAAAGAGCATATATGGGCTGAAACAAGCTGCCAGGACTTTGAATCTAGCAGTGCACAGTGTTTTAATTTCAGGAAAATTTAATCAAAGTATGACAGACCCGTGTTTGTATACTAAAGCCGTCCGGAAGCATCATGTGTACATACTCGTATACGTCGACGATCTAGTTGTGGACAGTGATGAAGAGGACCTCATAAAAGAAACAACCAAGGTATTAAAGGAAAATTTTGCAATAAAGCTTCTTGGAACGATTAAGAGTTACTTGGGATAGGAAGTCAGTCGAGACAATCATGTAAATTTTCAGGTGAGCCAAACATCATACATATTAAAAATTGTTGAAGAGATTGGACTACGCAACTCTAAAATATCAGCGTATCCACTTAATCCAAACTACGGCAAAACAACAAGCAACATGATGCTCTACTACTTGACAACCGATTGTACCAGAAGTTTATAAGATGTCTTTTTTACATTTCCGTAAACTCTCATCCGGATATTTCTGCGAGTGTTTCAATCTTAGCACGAAAAGTCAGTAAACCGACACAAGAAGATTGGAATGAGCTCAAGAGAACACTCAAGTGTCTGAAAGGAACCGCTAACTTAAAGCTATGTCTAAGTCGCATTGAAACTGAACTGAAGGTGACAATTTTTTCGGTTATGCAGACGCGGACTGCGAGGAGAACCGTGAAGAAAAGAAAACAAATAGTGGCTATGTTTTCAAAGTCAACGGAGGTGTCATCAGCTGGTGTAGCAGTAATCGTTCGAATCATATCGACACAAGGACTAGGTGGCTAACAATATTGATACGTGCAAATACTGTCCAACTGACAAAATGGTAGCCGACTTATTAACAAAACCGTTAACAGGAGTAAGAATTAATTACCTTCGTAAAAAGTGCGGTTTAGTAAAGTGCGAATGAGGAGGAGTATTGAAATTGAATTACATTAATACTTTTAGTTTTAAGTATTAAGTATATTATTTACATTACATTATGAATTACTATACTGTAAACTAGCTATTAGATTTAAATAATATGTATATATTATTAACAGTGTTTATTGTCATAAAAAAAACAGAAAATATTTTTTGAATACAACTGTTAACTGTTATATAGAATTCACCAAATATACATCACACATATTATATTAAAAGTTATCCCGAGTTTTCTTCAAAAGTTTTCTTCATCATCCATCCAAATCCTGCAAAACCAACAAAAATCACTTACCATTATTTTCTAGTTTTTCTTATTTCTATATATAATATAAATTATTAACCGCAAACGATGCGCAATGTAATTGGTAAATGAAATGGCACCGCTTCTCGTTTGACGTTTATCAAAGAAGCCAACAAGTAGTGGCGTTCCTACATGCACGTTAAAGTCTGCAAAAGTAAGTCTCCGGGGACCAAAAGTTGTTAATGTAGGTACGTAAAAGTACTTATAAACATAATCGGTCATGAAAGCACGTAAATGTCTATAGTTCGCTGGGACCAAAAGCGGTCCCGGACCATATCGTGCTTGACGGGGATATAATACTAAAAGAGATACTATAATAGTTATTTAAATTTTAAAATAATAATAAAAATAGATTTTTTCGAAATAGGTAAAATAATTAAAACAGTCAAAATAATTTTTGCATTTTTGAAATGAGAAAAACTTGATTCGTAAAAATACCTTTTCAAAATTAGCGTACATAGGCCAGCTATGTATAATAAATATAGGCATTTAACAATTTATCCGGTCTATACTAATCAGTAAAAATATTTTAAAAGTCCTACATACATACACAAACTTAAAATTTACGAAGCTGTTTGCAGTGGCGGACCCAAAGGAGGCTATGGGCGTATTGAAACTCATGCTTTCGTGCAAACTTTGCACGTAATTTGCACGCAACTTCAAGTAACAGTGGTCCATAAATCCAAAATATGAGTCCTTTTCAAATAAGTGTTGTTGTTCGATGTTGTTTTGTTTTTGTGTTTATTTTGTGAAGTCTCGTTTGAAGAAATACACACTTGAGAACAAAACATATATTTTCTCAGCGATTTGAGCCATAAAATAAGTATATTACTGCACCTATTCCATAGTTTGACGCATCTGCAGCAACCTTGATCTCGAGCTGGGGTTCAAAGTATATGAGAAGTAAATCTGATGGAACATGGAAGTATAGATTTAGCTTTGTCAAATGAATGCTGACATTCAGACGTCCAAGACCAAACAGAGTTGTTTGTTAAAAGATTGTCCAACGGAGCCCTAAGCAATCTCATTTCCTTGATGAACTGACCATAATAGTTCAACATGCCAAGGAAAGAGCGATCTAACTGTTGCGATATTTGTTGGTTCCGACATGCGACAAATGGTGGAAATTTTATCTGGATCTGGTCTTCGTCAATGATAAAGCCAAGGTATTTGATTTGTTGTAAGAAAAATTCACATTTTTCTGGTTTTACATGTAAACCCCATTCGCGAATTCGTTCGAATAAAGTAAGTAAATTCTGTTTGTGCTCTATTTCGGATTTGCCAATGATAATAAGATCGTCTAGATACTTACTACACCGCTTAGTCCAGCAAACATCGTATTCATCAACCGTTTGAAAAGGTCTGAAGCGTCCCAAATACCTTCCTAATCTCGTAGTCAATTCCTTTTATTATTACTATTTAGTTCTGACTGCAAAATAGAATCGTAAGTGAAGAAATAAAATCGCCGATTATTCACCTGATTAAAACCTTATTCAGTCAAAAATTACAAATTAGCTTATCAATTGATTAAATTTTATCAAAGATTTTGTAATCGGCGAAACTACGATTATTATTATTATTATTTATTCATAACTCTTAAATTTTAAAATATACAGAGTTTTTATTTACATTTTTATGTTTAAAGGAAAGGAGGGGATTGTGTTGTAGTATGGTTTTTAGTTATATATGTGTGTTGTGCGTGTGTGTGTGTGTGTGTGTGATTAAAAAGTCTGATCGGAACTCAAGAAATCCAGTTTGCCTGTCACCAAGGAAAGGCAATTTTAAGCATATATTTTATTAGCTTACAATACAATTTACAATACATAATTATTTTTAAGCAAATAAACGGCACGTTTGAACGTGGCAGAACTATTTCTTTACTTTTTTGAACGCGCTAGGGTGGCGCGTTTGAGTAAATTGGAAAATGGCGGTCTGATTGTGCCTATATTATACGATCGTGTGGATTTTCTACTTTTAGTGTCTGTTACGCGACCAAATTAGATTGAAACATTCACGGCTACATATTATTGTAAATGCTCCAAAAAAAGCTATCTCATTTTTTTATGTTTGGTTACAAAATTACAGAATGGCTTTTTAATATGCTTCACTACATTTACCTCAAAATAACTTATTCTACTGAATAGCCATTGCTAAATAATTAGAATTGTTCACCTTACCTTTTTTATTTTCAGAAAGTAGTTTTACAGGACTTTTTTGCCTACACTCCAAAATTTTCCGAAATTGCAACATATGACTTTATATTAGAAAAATAATTAGAAAAGCCTACCTTTTTTTTGTATGTTAAAAAGTGTTTTTACAGGATGTCTCAATTTTTTGTCTGATAATCTTGTGATAGTTTTCAGCCCGTTGAAAAATAGTGAACACAAACAACAATTAGAAAATCGTCTGATCGTCCTGATCGGCAAATGACATTTGTTTCCGTCGGAAAAACCCGTAGTGGAATTCAGTCTGGCGTTGCCGTAAAACAAATACGACTAGAACAACGAATTCCGCTCTGATGACTGCTTTCGTGCGTCTTTTTAAACGCAACTTAAACGCCTGTTTTGACGCGGTAGCAGCGCTCTTTGCAATGCGTTTGTCAGTGCTAACGCGTGAGCAATGCGGCAGAGAGAGCGGACATTGTTAGTCAAAACCTCGTGAATAGTTGACTGAGATGTTTTTAACTAATATCGCCGCTCACTGAATTGTTATGCGTTGGGTATATGTATTATCGAAAAAATAACAGAATCGCAGCCCTGATCATAGACTTTAATATATAGACACGAAATAGACCAGTTTTTCTATGTACGGACTTGTAATGAACATCTCTTTAATTAGAGGCAGTATTTTAGTAATTTTTGTCGTGAACAGATGGCTTAATTACGAGCACATTTTAAAAATCAAATATCATTTAATTATTTTACCATAAAAGCTTGTAAAATAGTAAAAAAACATTATTAAAACTTAAAATAGTGTCTACCTAATACATTTTAACAAATATCTGCGATTTTATCGTCTTCAAACTATTAAAATACAAAAACATAACCTAACTTCTTCTCTAGAGTATTATTGCTCTTAGGCTTCAAATTAAAGAGGTGTTCATTACGTGCATAGAAAAACTGGCCCATTTCGTGTCTATATATTAAAGTGTATAAAAAACCGTCTCGTTTACTTCTAACTTACGTTAGAACGCATAAAGTTGTAGCTGTCAAAATTGTCGATATAATTATCGTTAATTATTCAAAGAATATCACACAGTAAAATATCTTGCTATACACTTTTTTTGTTTGTTCCATTTTGTGTTTATATATAATTTTTAGATTTAGATAGATATTTGTACACTTTTACAACAATATATATTATATAATAATAAATACACATATATATATATGTATATATAATTAGACACAGTTTATTTTAGTATATATTTTGGGCTGTGTTTAATTGCGTTATTTAAAAGTTTGGCATTCGGGTTTAAACATCGCACAGGTGGACGTGTCACAAATTATCTGGCGAGCAATTTTATTCTTTTAAAATGTATATTTTAATTTCATCGCTCTAGATTATTTTTATACGTTATACAAATTCTGATTTTTGAAAATATTTCGTTTGTTTATTAAAGTCTCTTTTAAATATTTTACGAAATATTAACAACTATCGTTTCACAATTTTCGTGTGAATTTTTGATTTCGAGAATTCAAAATTTCAAAACGAAAAACATAATCACGCTTGCCATAAATGCCGGAAATGACTTGATTTCGCTCCACCTTATACCTGCAATTTGGATTTTATAATTTCTAACATGTTGGTCAATATATTAAATTGTTCATTGTTTAATTATTCTATAGTATAGACATTCATATAATCTTATTATTATAGTACGGACAAAAACATTCTTACAAAATACATTTGTTTTTTTTTTGTTTATTAGTTTTATATAAATTTAAATTGGTGAAAGCTGTATCGGTTAAAAGTATACACTTTATTATTTTCGAATATGATTCGTGTGTAATTGTATAAAATTACCCTTCAAGTGTCCACACGCGCGAGCAAGGATATGAAAATCACAAAAAAGCCTTTTAAGAGGTTAGATTAGAAGTTATAGAGTATACACTTAAATTTTGTTGTTTTTGATGGTTTTGGAATATTATTATTGATTAAAATATGATGGTTACATATATTACGATAAAGAAAGCAGGATACGCTCATATTATGGAAATGCACATTGAACTGTTAAAGGAGACACCACACTTGTGCTTGTTTGTTAATATACGACGAGTTTTTTTTTATGGACGCTGGGCATGATCTAATTTGCGCTGTTTTTTATATTGTTATGTATTTAAAGTCGCTTTATAGCCTCTGTTTCAGTCAATAATTTAAATGTTTCACAGAAATGTACAACTGTCTTATTTTAAAATAGTTTAAGTTTTCTAGTTAGTTGGTTTCTGTTTTGATTTGGTTTCTCTATAAACACACAGAATTACGACGCCCGGTTTCTACAAAATCACGGTCAATATTTATAAAATGATTATTGGTCCATTTTTTATGTGTTTTTGTACAGATGAATCTGCGCTCTGAAGTATATATGTTTGTGTCTAATTGTTTTTTAACGATGCTGACACTTTTTTCAGGGCGGATTTGTTGAATCCACTTATGGAGCTGAGCAGAGCCGAACGAACGACTGGAACTTCAGCTGTGGCTGCTACAAATGCGGCCGGTGATGCTAGTGCAGGAATTGGAGGTGGCGGCGGTGGTGGTGGTGAGAGTGGTGATACCATTCGGGCTGTAAGTCCTGAATAATTGTTATACATGATTTAAAATCAGTTTAGAGTTTCATAGACACAGCGCTGTGCGTTATTCTCAAGAGACTTAACGCCACGAAACAAAAATGTGGCGCAAAGTATCAACTGGCTGACTTATTCTCAAGTAAATTAAAGACAGGAAAAATAGTGAGAGTTATACACAGGCTGGCTGTGGCTTATTCTCAAGACTTAACGCCACGAAAAATCTTGACAATAAGTCACAGTCCACGTGTGCATTATTCTCACAATTTTTAGTGGCGGTAATTCTCTTGTGAATAATTCACAGTCGGCCTGTGCATTATCGTCTAGTTTTTATGTGAAATTAACGCACTGGAGAACAGTAATTGCGGAATTATCTTGCTAAAAATGTGCCATCTCATAACAAAAAATAGTTTTTGCTAATCTTTTACTTGTTTTAAAAGTATAATGCTTGTTTTTTTGCCAAGCAAAAATAAGCAATCCATTCCTTTATAAATACAATTCTCAAGCTGGACGGTGACTTATTGTCAGGATTTTTCGTGGCGGAAAGTCTCATGAGAACAAGTCACAGTCAGTCTGCGCATTACTGGCGGTAAGTCTCTTGAGAATAACTCACAGTCATTGTTGAAAAACAAAATACACGGTGACGATAATGCACAATAGCTGTGAGATTAATTCACCACACCCATAGAGACCCGTATAAACTATATACTTACCACTGTCGAAAGAGGATGCATGTGACGGCGGAGGTGGTGAGAGTGGTGACAACACATGCACTGTGGGATGGTTTCAAATTTAAGATTTAAGGTTTATTTGGTACACAAAATAAAGAAGTAGACAATATTATACTAACCACTGTCGAAAGAAGATGCGTATGGCGGTGGCGACGACAGGGTACTCTGGGTGGTTAGCACACTGTGTATGCTGTCCGATCGACTCAGCGACAGAGACGGAGCGACAGCCGACAGAGGTGGACTCGTTAATTGCAACGAGTTTTGCTGGCGAAGCTTGGATTGTTTGTGGTCTAGTTTCTATAAATGCGTCGAAATCAAAAGATAATTTATATATGAACAGTATGAAAAGTGTGGAAACTAGGAAAACACGCTTACGGCTTTATGTTTGATCTTCTTTTTCTCCTCCTCGCTGCTCATCATTTCCTGTACTCTGACTAGACGTTTTTGGTTTTTGACCTGTGTGTGTAGTGGATATGGTTTCTTAAGATTATTAGTTTTAAATATAAAAATTTTAAATATATATTAAGAATTTCGAAAGGCCACTCTCTGATTTAGTGATTTGTATACAAATTCAGAGTTGAAAAGAAAAACGGATCAAATTCCGTTAAGCAGAGGATTTTCAATTAACCACAAACTGTATAAATTTGCAGGGTACATCTAGGAAACGTATTAATAACAAATTTAATTTTACAACCGCCTTTAATAGAAGACGCCACGTCCCACTCCCAAAAACAGACACAGATATTGCAGGGAATTATCGTCAAAAAATACTCCAAGGTCTCGAATTCAGGAAAATAAATGATATAAATTGAAAACACATACGTTTTAGAGGCAGTATATAAAATTCCGAAAATGCATTTTAAACTGCTATGTCCATATCGTAGGGTGAATCCTCGGGGATGGTTACAAACCCTTTCATTCTTCACAGAAAAAAAAACAAGTGGTGCGTTTGGCCGACCCTAAAGACATTGATTCTTTCCGTAGTGCAGAAATGGTTTCGATCGTCAATTCAATCTTGCGAGATTTGAAGAAATATACTTTTTGAACAGCTAGAAGAGTTTATTGGAGACCGTTCGAGTACCAAAAGCTAGGGTTCCCAAGCTTTAAAACTGAGAGGTCAGTATAATTTAAAGATTTTTTAGATAATTCCACTGTTATAGATTGGGAAAGCATCATATGTCCGTGACTAAACTGTATGACATCAGCTGATTATTCGCCAGACTTCTATAAATCACACAGCAAGACACAAAATCTTAAAGAGAGTACAATCGAAATTCAGAAACACCAAAAACATAAAAATAAATTAACAAAATAGATCTTACGGATTTCTGTTCGTCGCGCAGTCGTTGTTCCGTTTTTAAGGCGGCCGCTTGTATTTGATCTTTGGCCACCGCAGACAGTTTCAGATGTGGCTTGTTCACGCTAATCGCAACCGCATACTGGTCCGCAAACTTGGGTGCATGCTCCGCAAAGAACGGATGCTGTGCCAGCTGATCAAGAGTTGGCAATCCCACTTTGCAGGCTTCTTTGGATAGAATCGATTCGAGTAAGTTTTCTAGAGAAATTAAAATTCAAGGATAAGTTTTTATAAGAGAATCTTGAAATAAAAGCTTACTCAAACTAGCCGACGAGCACTCGGTAATCGCCTGCCGAGTGATCGACTCTTGCAGTGGATAGCCCACACTCATTTCATACAGGAAATGTCCGAAACTGTACACATCTATGATTTCAGACGTGTAGATCTTGCTGTGCTGCACAAAGAACGGACGATAGAAAGACGGCACGCCCAGTACAAAGTTCTCAATGTCTAGCAGACGTGCCGATCCGTCGACGATCACTACATTTCCGGCATGTATATGCCCAAATGGCATTCCCTTTGAGTGCAGGAAACGTAATGCCTCCAAAATCTGACGACCGTACAAGGCAACGTCCTTGGTAGGCAAAGCTGCGCGACCCTTTGGATTGCCATATTTGCCCAGAAACGGATTCTTTGGCTGAGATCCGCACAGTAAATCTTTAACGGTACCGTGTGCAATGAACTTGCGTATAAGCACAGCTCCACCGTCGTTCGTGGTCACGTAATCGATCGGTTGAATGTACGGATGCTGAATGCCTGCGATACTCTTAAAGACCCCATGGATTTCTTTGTCATCAATATACTTGTCTGGTCCGTACTCAACCCAGATGAGTATCTGTTCGGGTGAGCCAGCGTTCGTGGTGTCCATGTATCCATTTGTGGACACCTGCTTAGTGTGTGGCTGAGAACTATATTAGACAAAACAATACAAATTAAATAAAACAAATGTTTCCATTATATTAAATCTCTAACTGACACTTACCTTGAATTGACCAAAAAGTGTTTTCTGGTTGTCTGACCAGCGGCATTTTTCATGCTGGCATTCTTCAGGGATACTCTGAAATAGTGTTTGCGTATGCGCCATCCGATGGTGCCCATCGACGGGCCCAGCACGTACAGGCCCTCTGTGCGCAGGCAAAGCGATGCATTTTGCAAGGCTAGATCCACAAAAGATTGATTGTAGGTGTCCGGATCGACGAACCGTTTGAATTGCAAGGCCGATACAAATATTGGATTCATCAGGATTGTGTCTATGTACTGTTGTAGTGCAATCTGTCGTTCAGCTACGAAGTTCGGGCGCATGTTACCTGCACAAGAACAAACATATAGGTTTAATTATTAGGTTCTAGAAAAAAAGCACAGGACGCCCAAACCAACCAATAAGTTTTTTAGCAGGCAACGGCAGACAAACGCCGGATATAGAAAGAGACTTGTGCAAATCAACGAAATCATTGTAACGACGCAGCAAACGCCAGCAGTTTTCTTTGGAAGGGCCTCGCTGTATGCTCAGCACATATTCCTGCATTAAAAGAATAACAAAAACAACAAATAATAAATCTATAATTCTATTTGTAATCTGTATGTATAGATAACATAAAATATATATATATATATATATATGAACTCACTGTATGACCATTGACGTTTTGCGTGGACTCAATGCAGCAGGTAAGCGATTCGGTGTCGTCGAGCGTAACTTTGCGTTCAAATTTCTTTTCAAATATAGCCATTTGTTTCGTGAACTCGTGAAAAACATGATTTAGATTCCATTACACATCCACGGGATAAGTGTTCTTGTTTTATTTGTACGCAACCTCTTGCTCTTCGTTTTTCAGATATAAGATTTTCTGCTTGTTTGACACTTGTTTTCGGGTGGCAGATTGATCATTGATGAGTGTGAATGAGGATGAAATACAAAACATGCAGCCACATAAAGAAAGAGCGAGCGAGATAAAAATGGTTTGTGCATAGAAATGTGGAGGAGAGGACGATAAGAAAGATTTAGCATACGAATAGGAGAAGGCAAAAAACACTGATAAAAACCAAAATGTCAATTGTCATTACGGTGTACAGTTTGTTTGCAGCGGCATTTATTTATATTCACCACACCCAACACGAAATAAGTTTAAGGTTGGTTTGCATTCATTTGATTTATGTAATATTTTGTCTACATATTTTTTATGATTTATTCACGGAGTAAATCATAGACTTTTATATATAGGTTGATTCGCCAACATACTCACCACCCAATAAACGCCAACTTCATGTGTGTTATATTCAAATGGGTCTGAATACAAACCATGTACTTCTGTACAAATCATATGGGAAAAAAATTGTTATACATTTTTACCATTTTTATTTAATAAAATAGCATATGTACACAATGTTAACATACGTTTTAAGAAACTTCATTATATTTGCATTATATAAACGAACACTTCATAGAAAATTCCCTAATAAAAATGGGTTTATTTAATGAAATAAATATGTTGTTTATATTTCTCGGTTTGTTTACATAAATCTTTCACAATAAAAACACTTTAAAACTTTATCTGCTTGTCGGTTGCGTGCTATAATGTAGCTGCTGCACCTGATGTTGTTGGTGTTGATGTGTTGGGAGCTCTGATTAGGCCAT
>JAAAKO020052016.1:0-10998 GCA_010015015.2 Bolitophila cinerea
AATGGGCCCACTCAGTGGCCTACGTGCTGGACCTGTCTCTTTGAGATGGTTCCCCCCTCCAATCATCATCATCATCACATCAGTAATCATAGCTCAATAGCGGTCACCATGGACTGTAACGTTCTGGCCAGCATCGTTTTTAAACCAGTACGGACTAATGATTCCACCAGCCCATAAAGCACACCATACAGTAAGTTTTTCTGGATGTAACGGTGTCTGAACATACAATTGAGGATTATCTTCACTCTTAAAACCGCAGTTTTGTTTTTTGACGTAGCCATTCAACCAAAAGTGAGCTTCATCGCTAAACAAAATGCTCTTATGAAAATCGGGATCAACGGCAATTTTGTTTGGGTGAATGGAATCTACTCCTTGTTAGGTGATCGTGTGGCTTCAATTCTTGCACGAGTTGGATTTTGTAAGCCCGCATATTAGCAAGATCTTTCTGCAAAATCTTCCATAAAGTGGATGGACACATATCCAAGTCCTGTGCACGATGGTGGATAGACTGATTCGGGTCTTCCTCTACGCTACACTCTACAGCAGCAATGGCTTCTTCTGTACGCACTGTAGGACGTTTCTGTGGATGCGAATTAGTATTTAGAGTAAGCCTATACTTCGTAGTATACTTTGACCAATAAATATCAATGCACAGTGGTTTACAGTGGATTGTGGGACGCCACAGGTCAATAGTTAGTCGAATTAATTGCTCTGATGGACGATTATGACCGTAAATTGGACGTAGTGCACGATTCAAACCCCTATTTTCAAAAAAATTGCCCAATTTGGAAGCGTTGTTCAGGCGTCTGTCTATTCATGTTGAAATGCCAAACCATACTAAACACAAATCACTTGACAGCTTACAAAATGGCCGCCAGTTCAAACAGTGTTGCCAACTTAAAGTTATATACCTCAAAAAAACACCCTTTATATATTTCATCGCTTCGTCGACATTAGTCGCAGGCCGATATCCTCTTTTGTATCCTGACGATGATGGTGGTCGATAGTACAGCCGCGTATCAATATTAGAGCAATATTAGCCGCTCCAAAGATGCTTGTATGATTCTTCCATCGTTCCCGTTCATTTGAGAGAGTATTGGATTTTTTTGGCAGAATCCTTTGTGGCGTAAAAAGTGCAGAGTTTCTTTTGAGGCGTAAAAATTGCAGAGTTACTTTCCTTTTTTTTAAATCCTCTCAGATTTGTCTTTAAATTATTGGAGACTACTTGACCACCATGTAGTATTTTTATCTGTTAAGATTACACATTCATTACAGTTACTGTTAAAAGAGTCTGTAATTGCTTTCTGGAGCTCGCACGCAGCCTTCTTAAGGTCGGTGGTTGTGCGAGGTAAAGCATTAGTCAGTTCATGGTTACCAAACTCCCTCATGTATCAATCGCAGTTTGTTTTCCTGGGATTTCTCCATGAGCGAGCAGTAGCAACATTAGAGAAATTTAGGTTAAATTCAATTAGTCTGTGGTCAGACATAGACACATCAGAAGAGACGTGCCAATTACTCACTTTGCTCTCTTCAATATAAAATCCAGACAAAGAACCCTCAGTTAAAGGTAAGATCCCAACCGATGGTATTAAATCCTAGAGCAAGTTTAGTAGCTCGCTACGAAAACCAGTTTTACAATAGGTGTTTTAGTACCTTGTTTGGTAAGGACTTAACGTAGGAGCTGGGGTTAAACGTAAAAAGAGTTAGGTTAGTAATTTAGTACCAAAATCCAACTCTTGTCGAAAAAGATGCCCTAACAAGACCATTTTTTCTCGAAAGTTTGCTGAATCTTTTGCTCCTATACTATCATGTTGCAAGGGTGTCGGCCATCCTCATCAAGAGGAAAACTAGACAACCAACGATGGGGTTAGCTAATAACAACATTCAGAGGTTGTATAATATTATATAGCCTAACAGCAAATCCCAGGATCCATCTCATCTAGAGAAAAGACTGATTTTCAACCGACGATGTGCCAACCAGTTACCACATCCACTTGATATATTACTATAATGCGGCCAGGAGTAATCCAAGCCAAAGCTATGTAGTCACTTCCGATGTGGTGAAGTTTCGTAATTTCTCTGAAGCCTAATAGCAAATCACAGGGTATTCAAGTAGTGGAAGCAGCCACAATAGAGGTATTTTACAGTACGGTGCAATGGAAGAGCAATGGGTCCACATTGAGACCTGCGTGCGTTCGTCTCTTTATTTGAAGAGACGTTTATTCTACAATCTATCTAATCTACTCACTTTGTTGGTCAAACCGAAAGAGGCCAACGTGAGATCAATAACTTTTTTACGGATTTTGTTTATAGAAGTTGGTTTGTTGCCGATGTTTGACACAATCAGCTGTCTTTCAGATAGGTGATCAAGTAAAATTTTATGTTACCTCTCTTGTTCGTGTCTGTACAGCATATAACATAGGCGCTCGCATCTACGGAAAGCTAAAGTTCCAGTTTCTTCCTTTCCAGTAAGTTACTAGGTCATCCATTTGTTTTAACGGTGCCTCCGGTACGGGAGATTACTACTATTTTTTTGTTCCTCCTTTGCACCCACTTTTATCATCAAGGCAACAAGTTCTAAGGAGGTAAAGAAGTGTATCCTGATATTTTCATACCTCGCACTTCACCTTTTCCTTTCCAAGGCTCTTGGATAAGAGCAGCCAAGCAACCACCACAATGATGTTATGTGTGGATGCCTGGCAGTTTTGCAGGTTGCCCGGAAAGGTTTTGAGGTGGAGGAAGTCTGCCATCCATCAATAATACTCCATCATCCATCATCCTCTAAGTCTGCGGCTAGTTCTGACATCCACGCCACAGTCCACGTAAGTCTCGGTGACATAGAGCTCTCCATCATGGGGAAACACTGACTTTTTCTTCTTCTTCAGCAGCTTGAATTGTGCCCTCCATGGACTCTAAGGCATCGTCAGCCTGAATGTCAACTTCCATCGAGGATTCTGTCTACTGTCTCTTTTCGTTTGGACCGTAGGGCCGGAAGAAGATTTGTGTGAAACCATAGCTGGAACTTATGTTCTTCTTAGCGTTTAATGCTTCAACTGACCCGTCGGTCATTCGATTCACTTAAAAGATCCCAGACGCAGCCCGTTTCTTGGTAACTTTGTTCGTACCACCCGCTTGATAACAGACTATGAAGAGTGGTCATTCTGCATGTTTTGCAAACCTAACAGTTCCAGAATGTTCTTGTTGCCTTCCGGATTCTTACTCGGAATGAAAACTCCCATTCTTTTGTCCGAAGGAACCTCAGCCGATTACCTTCAAATCAGCTCCTTGTATCTTGAATCTTATCAAGACACATAGAAATGGCCTTTCAGGAGTTTGAAATTAAGCATTTCTGATCGAAAGCAGTTATGGTCAGCTCTGCAGTTGGATGCAACAGTCTCCCTTAGGTGCTGGTGCAGAATGGCTCCAGCTGTTCCACGGTAATCTTCGGATTACTCGGGTTACTATTGACCAATACAACGCTCAGCTCCGCCATAAGACTGTCCCTGTAGCTTTTCTTCGAAACGTCCTATTATTTATTTAACCCGCCGGAATTTCGTCCGATCGTTGGCGTTGGATTGCAGCGGTTTTTGTGTCTGTTGGAGCACTCGTCTCAGTGTTTGCCTACAGAAATCTCATCCTCCGCTTTTCACGTAGCTGAGGTTGCTTTAGAGTCCTATCAGACCCAGCTCCAGTATTTTTGTATTGTCCTCCACCTTTATTCACATTTCTTCTACACAAGCCACTTCTGGTTTGGATGACTCTACCAGAACCAATGGTCTGGTTGGCACATCTTTTTTCGCTACGCACCACGCAAAAGTATTTCCGTCATCGGCTTGCTCCCTTCCACCTGGTCTTTTGGGATTTGCCACCGCTGGTTGCTTGGTTGAGTTTGCTGTGTGACCACCTTTCCTCCACTGTGTGGCATCGCCATGATCTGTTTTATCGGTCCTGGCTAAACCACTCACTCCATATCCTGAAGCCGTTTTAGCCTCCACAGGTTGACCTGCTTTGGAACCGGCTCTTGACATACCCCTTTTTGAATAAGCTCGCTCCGTGCCATTTTAATGGTACCGGCTACTCTGCCCTGACACGATTTTTCCTGCTATACCAGTTCCAACCAAAGGCCTGTTTGGTTGTTTTCTCCTTCTGCCCCAAGGAGCCTTTAAGGGATCACTGGTCCCGGTATTACCTACCGTGTCCTTGTTCACCTCTGCACCGACAGTGAAACTTACACTCCCCAGTTGGCTGGGTGAAGCGTGGACACCACCCTCCACACTAGTTCCCCGGCTCGTGTCTGGGTAAGTAGTGGTTGCCGAACAGCCCATAGTCGCAACGTTCGTGTTTTTGGTCTTGCTTTGTCCGCCATTGTTTATAGTAGTCGTTTATGTTGAGTGTGATTTTTTGTTATGTAAAGTGTGTATTTGAGTCCCACGAGGAGCTGGGGAAAAGATGTCCTCTTACCACGGTAAGATAAAAAAAAACTAAAGTGGATTTAGCCCGGTGTCCAGCAGGATCTTTCGCTAGAGACTGTTTTTTAGAGACCAACAGTCTGTCCAGTCTATCAAACCACCGTAGACAAGGTATACGGAAAGAAAGGTCCACTACGCCATCGCCAGTGCCCCAAATAAACGTAAGGTCAACATCACGACTAGAGTGGACCAGTATCTCTAGATACGCATTTAGTTTTCCACTAATCGTCACCTAAACGAGTCCAATCTGTCATGGGTGACCCTGACAGCTTTCAAAAAATTAAAAACGACAGCATAGCAGTCTAGGATCATTCGTTAGTGTACTTAAGCCTCCTCACTGACGCCAAAGTAGAGTATTTTGAAAAAAGATCTCTGAGAAAAGTATCTCCAGCACAGTTCATGCTAAATATACTAGAACAGAGATAATCCGATGCAGTCCATCTAAAGTAATTTCTCGAGGTCTGTCACCATCCTGAAAAGTTTTTATAATTGAAAAGTTAAATGATGAGGTAATAGTAATGGTCAACTATGAAGCCGAATAAGTAGGTTGAAAAAAATCATTCTTATACATGTACCTAGATAAATTTCTTGGATATAAAGGTCACCTCATGATTAACTCTCTTTTGAAAGCATATATATGCTGCTATATTTTGCAGGAGCAGCAACTTATGGTCGTAGCAATGACCATAAATAACAATTTTAAGCCCAATAAATACATGAAGTTCTAAAGACTAAAACTTTTAGCCGGGACATTTTAAACGTAGAGGACCAATTGCAGTGTTTGCATGTTAATTCTGGGTCTGAAGACCAATTATAGCTTATTGCCCGCTCTATGGACCAATTTCAGTCATATGCAGTTGCAGAAAACCAATTATAGCGTTCGTTCATCATAGCTCAAAGATTCTTGTTGGTAAATTTTAGCAGGTACTGAATTGACCAATTATAGTTTGAATGACCATTTGTAGTAATTCGTTGGTCATTTCAGATTCTAAGGACTAATTGTATAGTGTTTGCTGGTCAATGTGGGCTCGAAACAATTGTATCGGTCGATATAGTTATATGTGCGGCTCGAAGGACCAATTTATAGTACTCGAGTTGGTCAAATCAAGCTTAAAGGATCAATTGTAGCACCACAGTGGTCTCATCCGGCTCGAGAGACTATACATATTATTTGTAAGTTGCGATCGATTTTCTACTTTTTTTTTGTACCCCAGATTTCCATCAAAAACACAAAGCGAAGATAAGAAAACTGAATTAAAGTACTGCTAAATACTATATTTTAATTGTACCTTTCTAATTAACTCGCTTCAGACTACTGTAGATACAATAGACCCTTCTTCTCAAGGTACGGTATCAGTAATTCCATGGCCTTGATGAACTTTGGGTTTAGATACAATTGCCGCTTAAAATCGTTCGCTTTCTCATCGGTTTTCAAAAAGTTTGCTGGATCTGCGTTCTGGCAATTCTCTATCATCACAACCGGAAGCACCCCGACGGCAGCAAACACAAAGCAAAAAGCCGTGCTGCAGCAAGTCCACCTGAAGGTCGAGCAGTGTAGGAATACGCTTCTTGTAGCCCAGCGCAGCCAAGTATTCAGCTAACTTCGAGTGATAGTACTGTATGAACGTATCGATTTCAGCCAGCTTCAAATCTTGCTCGGCCGACGAGATGATGAAATAGCAAAGGTCCACAACCGGTGATGCCCAAACGGACAATTGTAGGTCAATCTGAATAAAAAATGTCGTGGGATTTATCTAGTCGTTTCTAAAATTATCAAACATTGATAAAACTTACGAATAACATGTCACTGGGATCATTACTGTCATCGACCTCAGGATTAGGTTTTGATGGAGATTTCCACGTTGACAAAGTAAAAGAAGCTGGCAATCGAATTATCCAGTCCATTCATGGTTAGAACTTTTTTAATTATTCACAGTCTGTTACAATGGGATCGAGGAATATAAAAGACGGTCAAGATGTACTGACCCACAATTATTATTCCTAAGATAGTTTGTCAAATAAGTCCTCCCAAGAAAAGCTATTAAATCGGCTCTGGCAAATGGGTCATAATGGATAAATTTCTGTCAGCTAACGGCTGAAACACAAATTTCTGATAATCATGGTCGGTTGGTATGATGTTCGTAGACACCTGACACTCACACAAACTAAACGTTCTAAAAAGATGAGAAAAATCGGTTGTGATTGTTTGATGGATATTTGGCTGGTGCTTCCATTACAAATATCAATCACATTCGAAGAAGTGAAAGTATAAGCTCCCCAAACGATTTATTATCTATAAACATGGCATCACGTACCAGCGTCCATTTTCACAATCATTTGATTGTCTATGATAGTCTGGAGGACCGTTACCGGGCGACTAAAAATGCACGTACACTGTAGAACATATATGAACGTGCCGACCAAAAATGAACATACATTAAGAATACTGAAATGCATGTAAATGCACGTCACAGGCGACCATGAAAGTTCCTGTTAGATATAGTATAGGTAGTCCAGTTCTTCAAATAATTCTTCATCTGATGAGTCGTCGACTATTATCGAAATCAGCATCAGACGACAAAATAGACGATTGAGCGGGCTTATCTTCATATTTAATTTAGCATCGGACGTGAAAATATACGATCGAGCTGGCTGATGTAAATCTGACAACAGTTTAAGCACAGATGACGTGGAAGCTATCGGATCTTGATTTTCATTCAAACCTGAGTTTCTGCATTTTTAAATAGTTTTTACTGTAGTAGTTAATTACCGCTGTTTATTGCATGTCAATAATAAACATGAATTTCAAATGACAGGTTGTACTAAAGCTACTATCGAGCAGCAGTCATAAAGTAACATTGGCTAATGGTATTATACAGAGTTGCAACATGTTTAAAAGGTGTAAAGCTAATATCGTGGACATCGATCAACACTCATAAGACACCAACGCATATTGCTTTTATAAAGTTTACCTTTTACCATTTAGAAATGTTGTACTAAAGCTACTATCTAGTAGCAATCATAAAACACCATCGCCTAATATTTTTATAAAGGTGCACCATATTTTCATGTAGTGATGATGATTGGAGGGGGGAACCATCTCAAAGAGACAGGTCCAGCACGTAGGCCACTGAGTGGGCCCATTGTGTATATTAGTAGAGTCGTCTATTATCACAGAGTTATTACAAGTATGGAGAATTATATCAGCGGGTTGCTAATCTGGACTATAGTTGATTCGTCTTCGCTCCTGATCCGTTTTCCATTTTAAAATAGGGCACAGTCAAGTTGTAAATGAAGCGATTTAGATGCCTTCTTGCAATTTGTGCATGATAGTGCAACTGATTCGCAGGCTGATACTAAATTCTCACCGCTGCAACGGCATTCATTTAAGAGTTTTTTTTATTTAATTATTAAATTATGTAAGGACTAAGGACTATAGCCGAGATTCAAAGATATTGATATAATATATACGTAGAAATTAAATTAATATATAAAAAATAGAATAATTGGTTTATGTAATATTTATGTATGTCCCTTGTTCCTCCTGGATCTCTCAGTGATTTTTTTTCACATATATATTTAAAAACGCATCCAAGTTGACCGTCGCCTCTTAATAAACCATGTATAGTATATGTATATAAATGTGTGTTATATATATTATTGATGCAATCTATACAAATAAATAGCTGCTTAATCACTAATTTGCTATTAGCTTTGATTAATTCATTAATCAAAGGTAAAGAAATAGACATTTTAAACAGGTGATTATCTTCCTCCGATTAACTAATCTAGCTAATAGTAAAACAGTGATTATCCAAAATTTAAACTGGGCTGAAGAAATCCACCCTTAAACAAGTGCTGTGATATAATATGTCGATGTTACAAATAATAAATTTATTTTAATCTCTTCAAAACATTTACAAAAGTGTACATAATTTTTAATTTTCAAGATAGAAGGTTAATTATTTTTGTTTATGATGTTTTCAATAGTTTTTTTTTTAAATAAATCTTGATAACATATTTTAGGGAATTAGTAATATCATATATAGGTTCTGAGTAATATAGTATATTAAAATATGTAGATTGCAACAAAAGCCATCATGGGTAATATAATGACATTTGTTGAAAAACTTGTCATGGCATCGCTGGTTTGAGTTGCAAATTGAGCTTGCTGCTGAACATTAGCTGCGAATGGAATTTGAGACATTGTTGTGGGATTACTAACCAAACCGATCGGTAACGGAGTTGTGTTATTACAATTTGGTGATCCAGGTGATTCAGAAGAACAAACATTTGGAAATGGAGCTAATTGAACCGTTTCTCCATTTACTGGTGGCACACTGATTACAGGCATTACTGGAAATGGAGCTAGCGGTGTTTCGTTTGGAATTGGGACTAACGGTCCTTCATTTGGAAATGGAGCCAATGGTGCTTCATTTGGAAATGGAGCCAATGGAGTTGGTGTACTAGATTCTGCAATATTTGACGGTAATACAGGATTTGCTGGAAGTGGAACATTAGGAACAATATTTGCAGTTCCATCTGCTACATTTGTTGTTGGACTGCCATTAATTGGAGCAGCACTTTCTGTTTTACTTCCATCTTCATGAATGATTATTGTTTTTGTTTCACCACCTCCGTTAGGCCTTAATGCTCCATACAAAGCCAAACCACCGATACCAGCAATAGCGGCCGTTTGAAGACCAGAACCAGATGATTTTTGAGGATAGTAGTTGTTTACTGTTGGTTGTCCTTGAAAACCTCCTCCGTTAGAAGGATATCCACCATTTGCTGCATAACCATTAGACATTGGATATCCACCTCCTACGGGATATCCTCCAGCTCCAGCAGCTGGTTGATAGCCATGTTGAACTAAATCAAATCCAAATAAAAACTTTAAATAATATTTACATTATTTTTTATACAAACCTCCTACGGGGTAACCTCCAGCAGCTGCGGTTTGTTGATAACCTGGTTGGACTGAAAATTAATAATGTTGCTGGTAAATAACTATTATATACAAGATAAATTAATTGTAAAACAGGATTAATGAATGTTACATTTGATTTCTTTGGTGATAAAGGTTCTTTCTACAACTTTTTTTGTTTTTTGACTATAATGAGATCTTGGTGTTCTTAATTTATTTTTGTTTGGTATATTCAATTGTCATTTTTGGGAAAGTGTGTTTTCAGCTAATTATTTATTCAAAGTATTATGTGCAAATGCTGGTATCGAGGGAATATTCTCTTTTAAAGGGATATTTATAGGCAAAATGTTAATAGATTTTAATTGAAATTATAGGGGATATCAGGTTTAAATAAAAATCTAACTATAAAAATAATGAAAGGTTTTTTTTTTTTTTGAATACAAATGCAGAGTTAATATCTGTGTATGATTTTAACAAATATTCCATTGTTTCATGTGTTAATATATTATATATTATATTGGGTTATTTCGATAGTTAAAAAGTAAAATAAACAATTAAAAATATTTTACATTTATTAATAGAGATTTATTTCAATATACGTATATATATCAATCCTTTGCGGGAAATAGAAGGCATTGTACAATACAGGTTCACACGATTGGTTAGATCGTGCTGAACTGATCCAGTTTTAAAGCTAATCGAGCACTCGCAAGACATCCCCGGTTGTTATAAGTCCTAATTTGCATTAAAAGCGACTCTAACAGACTTTACAAGGCATATATACATATTTTTGAGGCGATGTGCATTATTCTCAAGAGACTTAACGCCATGAAATATCCTGACAATAAGTCACAGACCTCTTGTGCATTACTCTCACGATTTTTCGTGGCGTTAAGTCTCTTGAGAATAATTCGCAGTCAGCCTGTGCATTATTCTCAGGATTTTTTGTGAGAATAAGTCTCAATTTCCTAACGTTAAGTCTCATTATGAAAAACAAAAAACAACAACAAAATACACGGTGACGATAATGCACAACAGCTGTGACTGTGAGATAAGTCTCTTGAGAATAATTCACCACACCATTTTTTGAGATATCTCTTCTTTTTTGCTACATTTCAACAAACTGTGTTGTAACCAATAAATAAAAAAATAAAACATAAAAAAAAACATGTTTATTACTTGGCAGTTGAAAACAGAGAATTTTAATAAAATAACAGATATATAACACCGCTGCCTGTGTTGAAAGCCGATTGGCCGAAATACGATTGGCCGAATATCGATTGGCCGAATCTTGATTGGCCGAATGATACGATTGGACGAATCACGATTGGTCGAATGATACGGTTGGCCGAATCACGATTGGCCGAATCATGATTGATGATTGGCCGAAACACGATTGGCCAAAACACGATTGGACGAAACAAGATTAGTCAAAACACGATTGGCCGAATGGTACGATTGGCCAAATCACGATTGGCCGAATAATACGATTGGACGAATAACGATTGGCCGAAACACGATTGGCAGACACACGATTAACCGAATACATATCTCCCATTAGCCCATAATACACTTACAAATTCGGCCAATCGAATCATTCGG
>JAAAKO020052027.1:0-10997 GCA_010015015.2 Bolitophila cinerea
TATAAATACACAGTTCTTTTATGTTGTAGACACCTGACGCCATACGATTTTGCCGTTTCGATATCAATTACAAATTTATAAATGTTTACGTCTACTTGGCGACACTATCTATCAAACACGTAATGGTTGGAACACTTTAAAGTACAAGACGGCCGTGTGGTGTCTTAATGTGTACACGTACAAAAACAAACACATTTATATAGCTTATAATGTATATATATAGTGTATAATATAATTATATGTTACTTAATAAACGCGTGGTCCTGCGCACACATTCGAGATTCTCGTCGCGATCGAAGTTTTGTGTAGGCACGCGCATGTTTATACATACGTTATTCTGTAGAGATATAGCATACATAATAGTATTTATATTATATATATATATAATATATATACGCAATAAGAGAAAACTATAGTATACAAAATCTCGCGCTTTGTAAGACTCTTATTAAACGCGAATGAGGCACGCGCGATTTTAACCAAAACTTATATACACTTATATACATACATATTTCGAACATATGGTCGCGTGCGTGCCTCGACTTAATCTGTATCTAGACGACATCGACTTTCTTGAGGTAAGCACAACATACTTATACATATTAATATTTGCATTTTACCGCATTTCTATAAACGTTCAGATCCGCAAACCTAATCAGGAATCGAATGCATCAGGAGCAATTCAAAGAGATTAGACGCACAAAGCGGCATCACAAGTAGCAAAATATACAAGTAATTAGTTCGTGTATTTTATAGTGAATCGGAATGTTTGCCTTTGCGCAGAGTGATTAAAATTGCCATTGCAACTAACTAACTAACATTAACTTGCGCAAGCGTCTGTCGTCCATCGAGTATGTTAAATTGTCAAAGAGTATTTTTATGTTTATTATTTCAAATGTGTATACAGCTCAAAACGTGTTTCTTCTAATGTCACAAGAGCGAATTGCATTTATATATATTTATAGTATATAAATATCTAAGCGCATAATAAAGTCTTTGACATATTGCATTTGACATAATTGACGTGTAAAAAATATGTTAAGTCGCAGCGTGGCTAAGCCGCTCAACGGCGCTAAATGTAAGAGGCTATATAAACACTCTATTCTATAGGCAAATATTCTTTGGTATAATATAAACTATATTATATATATATATTTATAATTATAATGCATTTAAACTGCATACAATGCGTGGTAAACACGACGGCCGCGGTGCGCCACGCTGCCTGTCAGCAAAACACAGTAATTAAATCTTAAACACCCGTAACGAAGATGCAAAACATTGTATTTATTGACCTTTCGTGGACTTACGAGCCATTACATATATTTAATATTGTATATAAATGTGTGAGTGAGTTGGACGTGCACGATCAATCTTATTGCGGCAAGACACATTGCATCTATATGAAAATGAAGACATATGCGACACGCAGGATTCTGTTCAGATGATTGATGCACTTCGGTGTGCTTGTAAGTATTTGAATCTATTTGCTTGAAGGTATTTAGATTTTATGGATATGTTTAGCTATATATATTTGGGTCATCTTTAGCCAACACTTTTTTTTCTAATGATGGACAACAATCATTTGTAAACTTTACCATTCAGTTTTACAAAATAATTACAAAACATATGTTTTTTAATTAAGTTTTATGAAAGAGATCGGACATATTATTTTGGAAAAAGTACATGTTAAATCCTACAAAGTGGTTCACGCATGGTAGCATATATTAAACTAACAGGTTTAGGAATAATATTTTTTAAACCTAAATAAAATACATATAGTTATTTTTTACAAAAAAATGAATTACATAAAAAAAACATTATTTTTCCGAAATAAGTAATCAGTGCAATCATGACTTTGAATTTATTATTTTTTATTTTTAAATGACATTCAAGCAATGCAAAAATGGATTTTAAACTATTTTAGGATTTATTAGGAACCATGGCAATTCTTGTTAAAATAGATATATAAGAAAAGATAGGTCAATTTTCAAGTATGATTCATTCAATAAGCTTAAAGAACATGCGTATATTTTATATTATAATATATATAATTATATATAATTGTAAAATCATTGTTTTTCAATGAAACAAATCTATATTTGACTAGAAATTTACACCTGTGATAAATATTTATAAAGAAAGGTTTTATTTAATAAACTCAATGATAGATAAAAAAAATTACGAAATTATCGAGAATCACTCTATTATGAAAGTCGAACACAAAATAATCGTAAATATTCTAGCCGCCATTTTAGTTGACGAAATAATAGACAAAGTGTCGTAAAATTATATGTAAAATATATATATTTTTAATTTTAATTTTTAATTACTTGATACTTGTAATAAAATAAAAATATGGTTTATTTTCCATATATATAACTTGTTTAGCCCCAGAAATAGAAATACGAGACATTTGAAATTTTCGCTGAAGTCGCTTGTGTGAGACAGTTTGTTAATAGCCTTGAGTTAAGCCTCACTTTGGATAGAAACCGTGGAATAGATGACAATTTCGATTGATTCTATATTTAAATTAAAAGTTTATTATATATAACACTATAAAACAATTGTATTTTATTCAAATACTTATATTGAACTTGAAAATAAACATAAACAAACTATACAAAAAATACGACATCCGTGACTGCAGACTTATAATATAATGAAGTAGTTGGTATGTCTAAATCACGAAAAAGGGCGAGATTCATAATCGCACATTTACAAAGTAGGCGAAAATTTTTCATCGACAATTTTTCGATAAAAGCGAGATTCATAATAGGGCCACTGTCTCAAGCCAGACCAATACCCGGATGTGCATGAGACAAGTCCCTTGATCCTGTAAGGAACCAGACGAGAGCCAACCACTTGGCTTCTCGTTCTGGTGGCTCCTTTTAGCGGTTCCTAAGCAGTTTTAATAATGTATTTTAAAACTGAAATCTAAACATATTTTAATCTTTAATTTTTAAAATATATCTGTAGAGATTATACTTTACACATGTTTCATTTAAACTGTATCAGAATTCAACATAATGAAATGGATCTTAGATATATTTTTCTTAATTTCAAAATATTTGGTATTTTTTACAAATTTAACATATTTCTTTATATGAAAAGGACATTTTGTAATATTTTGTTATATATATAAAATATATATAGGTATTACTGTAAAGTGACAATTATTATTATTTTTATTCAGCACATGTATGAGGTCAAGTCTATTTTCCTTTTTTTCCTATTATCAAGAGCATTACCATAAACTATAAATTTTAATTAAAATGCTTCAAATTTAATCCAAAAACAGTTTTCGTACAGCAAAAATCCGAGTTTTCTAAACATGTTTTGAGATATTGTGTTGGTTTTAATAACAAACGCAATGCAATCTAAATCTTCCTCTTCTGAGAATCTCTTGCAAAATGCTTTCATTACCAGTGTAGCCAATCCTTTGCCTTTTTCAGAGTCCAGTGTTTGAAGAGCCCTGCATGATTTTTAATAAAAAGAATATACAAAATATTTGTAGTCATTCAAATATAAATATTTTTGCACAAACCCCGCAGCAAAACTATGGTTTGTAATAACCCATGAGAGAAGTCGATCAGTTCCCTCTTCGTAAACACCGAGACCGCCATTCAAAATAATCTCGGTACGGATAAGCTCTTCCGATCCGGGGTATTTGTGCGGCCAAAGGTTATTTATCAAAACCGAGTCGACATCTGGATTTAATGTATTCAAGTATAATCCTTTGGGAACTCTAAAATAATAATAAAAAATAAAGTATATATTTTATAGTTTCTTTATGTAATAAATAACTTACTCATATTCTATAATATTTGCATCATGTTTTGACAACCATAGACCAGTGTGATGAATCTCCCAAGTCTTTTGGTAGTTCAATTCTTTCACAAAATCGTTAAGAACAACAACACTTGAATCTTGAATTGATGAAAACAATGGTCCATAGTTCCAGCAGATTCTCTTAGTTTCTCGGATACACTCGTATAGCTCTTGATTGTTCTCTTGTAAACTAAAAAACATCACGGAATAGTCCTGTTGAAATAAGTATATACATAAACTCTTTAGTAAATTTTATTGGACAATTTTATATATTTAACACTTGCATCCAAATGGTTTGGTTTTGGTTTATCGGTAATGGCCACAAAAGTACAATTTTCTAGATTTCCGTTACGATGTGTAAAAACCCGGTATTTGCATCTTGTCGAAAGAGTCTCATTTGCTAGCCTATTTCCAGATTGGGCGAGTAAAGTATGAAAATTGTACTGTGCAATCAAAAAGTGATGTGCACTCAAAGACCTTGGAAAATGATTCTTGGCAACATCAATGTAACGTTGTAGATTCTCGTCAGCAATCGGGCACAGAATGTCAGACAATTCATCTTGAGATTTCGTCATTTCGTGCGATGTGTGTTTGGAAAATGTTGTAGCTGTAATAAAATCAACTGTCCCAGCAAAAAAAAACTCGATTTACTGAAATTTGAAACAAGTGATAACAGTTTTTTTATATGCTGTTAATTTATAACTGTTATCACTAAATTAAATACTTATGATGGAATAATTTTGCATACGGTTGGATGTATTATTAAATAACAATGTATAACAATGAAACATTTGCCTAATCTTATCTAAGCCCAGCCAAATACAAATAAATCTTATAGCAGACGGCGACACCGCATATAGCACACACACACACAATGAAATATCAAGTGCTGTGCACTACATTAGTATTAAGCTACACAGCACACACACAATGAAGTATTAGTGCTGTGCACCACATTAGAATTAGGCTACACACAGCACACATACAATGAAATATCAGTGCTGCGCACTAAACACCTAGAGTTAGACTATCCACATTACACGTCTATGAACTGCGTTCATGATTGATAGTAATACAAGCCCCGCCCCTCACAAATGACGGCATCCATATCTCTGTCAAAGGGCGTATATAAAGCGGGCGTCAACACCACAAACAGCATTCGGGTTTGGAGTGTTGACGGACTAACATCACCACATCGAACAGCGATCTGTCCGCAGACGTAAAGGGTTCTAGGATTTAAGTACCAGACCTAGTGAGTTCAGGTGATGCCGAAAAGACAATCCACACAATAGTATTGTACCCTGTTTCAAATAAAGAGAGTTAAAGATAACAACCCGCGTATTTTAATTCGTACGCTAAAGTGGCGCTCCAACTAGTGGCCCGAAAGAGACCCTGAGAAAGTGCGAGTTTTTTTCAAAACTCATTTGCACAGAACGAGCACAAGTAACAGACCCGAAGAACCAGCCAGTGCAACCGCGACCGTTGAGAAGTGCGAGCACAACAGACAACCAAAGCCTGCTCGAAGATAGCAGCACTTCCAAAGCCTGTGCCCAGTCCACAGCACACATCCAAGCCTGCTCGAAGTCAGCAGCACAACCAAAGCCTGCTCGAAGTCAGCAGCACAACCAAAGCCTGCTCGAAGTCAGCAGCACATACAAGGCCTGCTCGAAGTTATATCACCCATACTACCGTGGCTCCGATACTCCGCAGCGCAATGAACGCAGTAGCACTAACCCCAGAGCAACTAGAGCAGCTAATGACTGCCGTTCAAATTAGGAACGCACCTCGACGAACATTCGCCGAGTTCGATCTAAAGTTTAATGGTGCACGCGCAATCCATAAGGTGGAAGAATTCATCGCACGCGCTTCAACATACAAAACTGTACAAGCCATGAGCGATGTCGACGCATTGCAGAGTCTCCCATTAATCCTAATAGGAGACGCGTCGACATGGTGGCAAGGCGTACACAATGAAGCAGCCACCTGGGTTGAAGCAGTAGCTCTCATCCGGAGCGCATTTGCACCAGCCAGACCGAACCACAAACTATACCAGGAACTGTTCAGTGCCCCCCAGCAGAACGACGAGACCATTGACGCGTTCTTGTGTCGAAAACGTGCGATCATGGCGCAGATCACACCCGTGCTAACCGAACCAGTACAGCTAGACATGGTTTACAGCATGCTGATCTGGCCTATCCGAGACAGAGTACCAAGAGCTGGACTCTTAACGTTCCAGGATTTGCTCAATTCCGGCAGATTAATTGAATCCCTGGCCAGCGAAACCGGCTCAGACCTTGGAGCTGTCTCAAAGTTAAAGGTTCAACATCGAGAAAAGTGCGAGTATTGCAAAAACCCCGGGCACAAAATAGCTTTTTGCCGGACCAAACTAAAACACGAGGAGGCATCAAACAAAAGGCCACAGTCACCTAAATTCACTCTCGAACCAGGCGCCTGTTTTGAATGTGGAGCTCTCGGGCACACCAGACATGACTGTCCCGTCGGAAAACGTCTACCAACAAAGAAGGAACGAGAATTCTATGCCTGCAACCTACCTCTAGGCATAGATGTTCCCAAATTGTTCGTTGGCATCAATGGAAAACTCGAGAAGGTAATATTGGACACAGGAGCTCGTGCAAACATTGCCAGTGCACAGCTCCACAAACACCTGGAAAACACAGGCGCAGTGTTCTCAACGTCAGTAGCAAACATCACTCTGGCAGACGGAACGCATTCTGAAAGACGAATCCGTACTGCTATCGCCAACGTCCACCTGGCGGGTATAGACTGGCCGGTCAAATTTGTAATTCTACCCGAAGCTCTAGAAGATAAAACTCTTTTGGGTGCCGATTTTATCGTGCAAACTGGTCTAATCATTTATATGGAGAAAAAGATGTGGTGTCTGGCTAGTAAACCTAACCGTTGGTACACCTATGAAGTAGAACCAGAACCAAATCGACACAACCAGATTACCGCCATCGTCAATCGGAGCCCGTCAATTGTCATGCATCGAAAATCATATCCAGCGTCAGCCCAGACAAATCGGAAGAACATTCTACAGCACAACCCAACAGAGGCCATAGTCACACGTAAACGGACACCAGCACGACAGGTTGCACACAAAACACCAACCACACCTATACCGACAACATCATCAGAAGCTGCCCCCCAACGGATCAGATCCCGACGCCCATCGCTGCACAGTAGTATACAACCACTACCAAAACGTGTCAACCCTTTCGCCACACCACACTGTTCAAAAGTTCCACGAAAAACAGAGCCGAATTACATAAATTCGCCAGGTTCCCATAACGCCATGTTAGCTGCCGCACACGCTCTCACGAAAATTGTCATACCAGTATCGCCGTTACCTGCTATAAGCTTTAATTTCTCAATTTTTGTTGAAAGTGGTTTTTTTTTTGTAGCTGTGATGTTATGGTCTAGGTCGTTACGACCATACGGCAGGGGTTTTTAAGTTTGAGCCTAAGTATAGATATGCAGTAGTGCTGTCGATACCCGTCATTTTGAGAACCCGGTTACCCGGGCTCAATTGGACCCAGGTACCCGGTCATTTGGGACCCATTTTTATGATAATCTTGTACATTTGACCCGAAAAATGGGCACGGACGCGAAAAACGGGCTCAAGCCCGGGCCCGGACCCGGGTCTTGTTTTTTTTGTTTAATGTAACCGGGTACCCGAATTTCGAAATGCCTTCTCCTTTTAAGAACAGAGAGTTCCTGCATGGAATTCTTCGATCTTATTTCGTCAATCTAATTAGGGTCATGCAAAGGGCAACTTATTTAAACATACCATATAATGAATTTATTAAATATTTATCTATGTGAAAAACAAGGAGATTTAGTATTCAGTACATTTTTTTTTGAAACTCTATAATTAATATAGGATTTTTCTTAAAAATATATTTAACTCATTAGCAGCAAATTTGTGTGTTTTTTTATTTCCTTGATTATATTGATTTAACGAGATTGCTTTTTTAAATATAATATATAATTAGGCTAAAACGTTTAATACCTACAACTACATATATAATCAAAATTCCACCAACACCAAAACGAATTAAATTTGTAATGCGTTTGCCTCAACCCTTATTTCTAGGGCGCACACACACACACACACAAAAACAATATATTAGAAACATATATTATTATAAAATATTAGGTTTACGTTCGGAACCGTTTAATCTGTGCCGAGCTCGCGTTTCCATAAATAACACCAGCGCATTTGATTAATTCATTACGCCCATTGCGTTTTCGGCACTAACACCAACACCATCATACCGCACCACTATTATACTTCCCGGCACAGATATATTAAATGTTTGTTGGGCATATATTATATTTAGGGTTAAAATGTGGGTTTCTTCAAATCGACACGACGCGAGCTCCGAGTCCGCGGTTTTCGCGTGTAAATATACGTATGTTCCTTCTGTGTTTGTAAAACAAAACAAAGCACTCAGCATTTTCCGCTCCATTCCGCCAATCCGCCAATCCGCCGCCGCGCCGACGAACGCGACATGCAAACACATCATATTTATGTACTATTTCACAATAAATTGTATACATATTTAACTGCGGTGTGTGTGTGTGTGTGTGTGTGATAAAGGATGTGCTACATAAACAAATCATACACACAATAAGAAAGGTGTGAATGGCATGCAAAGCGATCATATATCACGATGCAGAGCACCGCTGCGACGCTGCCGCGTGCGTTTGCGTTGTGATGCGGTGGTGCTGGCGAGGTGCTGGCGAGGTGCCGGCGAGGTGCTGGAGGGGTGCTGGCGAGGTGGTGCGCTCACGCGGGGCATTTGCATAAAACGAGCGCGCACACACAAATAATATTCTTTTGTGTTTTCCGCGAAGAAATGATTTACGGACTCGATTGTGTTCTTATAGTTTTGCTTTTATTTGCATTGTGTGTGTGTGCGTGATTGTGTATGTGTGTGTCGGATGGTCGTTCGGTAAAAGGGAGTGCACACGCACACTTGGCAGGCTACTTAATGTGCTTTTATTTACTATATATGCTAACGTATAGACTAGCACATATATGCAAGCTTTAATTTCTTAATATTTGTTGAAAGTAGATTTTCAGGGGTCTCAAGTTTTAGCCCAAGTATGGGTATGCGTATGGCTATTTATTTTAATAGGAGTACCAAATCTTGAGATCCAACCGGAATAAGCGCGCTTGCAACGGATTCCGCAGACATATCGGTCATGGGAATAGCCTCTGGCCATCGTGTAAATCGCTAGATTATTGTGAGGCAATATTTGAAACCGTTGTTGAGTGGAAACGGACCTACAATATCAATGTTTATATGAGAGAATCGTTCAGACGGTGGAATGAATTTGGTTGGGCTTAATGTATTATGACGTATTATCTTTGATTTTTGGCATGTAATGCATTTTTGTACAAATCGACCAGAATCTTTTCGAATGCTATGCCAAACAAACCTGTCAGTTATCATCCGTGTATAGTAGCCTTCACGCCGACATGTGCCAAATTGTGTGTCTTTGCTATTAAAAGATTTCTGAAGGATTGTGGTATGTATGGGCGAACTCTCCCAGTTGAACAATCACAGTAAAGCATCTGACGGCTGCCTGAAACAGGAAAAGATTGAAAATCCAAGGAATGTGTTTTGTTACCTGATTTTTTTAAGAAGCAATGCTAGCTCATCATCTTTGTTCTGTTCTATAGCAAGCTGCTCATAGTTAATTTCAACTGACATTTCCTCGATTCGTGATAAAAAATCAGCGGTAACATTCGCAGCGCCAGATATATGTCGAACATCCGTGGTAAATTGACTTATATAGTCAAGTTGTCGTACTTGACGAGGTGCAGCTTTGTCTGAACGTTGTTTGAAGGCGAATGTCAGCGGTTTGTGGTCAGTGTACACGTGACAGCACCTTCCTTCGAGCATGTAACGAAAATGTTTAATTCCAGAATATATGGCTAAAAGTTCCCTGTCATATGTGCTGTATCTGCATTCAGCATTGGTTAGTTTTCTCGAAAAGAAACCTAGTGGCTGTTTTTTACCTACAACAGATTGATGAAGCACTGCTCCAATGGCAATGTCAGATGCGTCTGTGCAAAGTGATAGTTCCGCATTTCGGGCTGGATGTGCCAGCAGTGTTGTTTCCGCCAATTCCTCCTTACACTTCTTAAAAGCCGTTTGCCTTTCCTCATTCCAAATAAGTTTTTTTGTTACCGGTAATCATCTTTAAGAGAGAAATTTGAGTTTGGATGGCATGCGGTATAAACTTTCTATAAAAATTTATCATTGCAAGAAAAGTTTTTAAATCTTTTGCTATTATGGGTTCTGGCAGATCTAATATAACTCTCACTTTGTCTGGAAGTGGTCGTATATATGCATATAATATATATTTTATAATTTTAAATATATTTTAAATACATTTATTCAGTTTCAGAGTACAAAACTCATCAAATATTCAATCGAAGCGATATGTGATTAAGTTCGTCGCTTGCTCAACTCTATCATAATTTCCTTGTCTATTTTCCGTATGATTTTAATTAAACGTTTTCAGATTAAAATGTATTATAGATATTTATATATTATATTTAAATTAATTTATAATTACAGTTCCAAACCAATTAAATCGTGTTTCTAAATGCAACAAATTTTTGGATTTATTTAAATTTTAAAGGATCTAAATTAAATTAAAATATTTGTCTATATTTAAAAATGTCTTTCACGAGACCGTCAAAAGTGTTTCCATATTTTGCAAGAACACACAATCACAAGCCAAAGGCCTAATATCAGTAATACATCAAATTACTGCAATAATAGCCTGGCGTTTACACACAAACAATCAGGTTGCACAAATATTGGCGTTTGAGTCACGCGCCGCTGCTGATAGTGCACATCACAAGGTGTGCGCTGCACTGCATTTGCATACGCATATGCATATACATACCTACACACACACGCACACGTACACAGCAGACACAGCTAATACACACACTCACACCATTGAACTTTTCAATAAATATTTATTGCTCGTGATTTATTTATTTTCTGTTAAAATTAAACACTGAAATCGTGCGATCAAGATACTGCATTTACACTTTGATTTAGGATAAAACGGCGATGGATTTTCTATGGAGCCATTAATACGAATATATGTATATATTT
>JAAAKO020052038.1:0-10994 GCA_010015015.2 Bolitophila cinerea
CCGTCCCAGTATTTGGTAAAACAAATTGGAGCCTATTCAACAGAGTAGTGGATTCTGGACTGGAAAACATCAGTATTTCGAATCATCACAACATGAGTACGAGAGAAATTGACCAAGCAGTTGATAAACTGACCGAACTCATGACCATCGATGATATCGTCCTTAAGGTGGAAATTCGACGAAATACGCAGATGCCGCTTCCACATGATCTACTCGCCTTGATTAAGGAAAGGAATAGGCTCAGACGTCAGTGGCTGCAACGCACATCAATTGAAGAGCCAACTGAGGTGCCTTTCATAGATCGTAGATGAGCGGATATACACAGCCCGCCGCACATACTAGGAAATGCGCTAAAGGATGTCAAGCTATTAACCACAGGAAAGTGTGTTTAACCACAAGGCAACAGTATAATCCCCATTCCTAAGCAAGAAAAATCACCGAAGGAACTGGAATAGCTACAGATGTATGAATTTTGGACAGAGAAAAGCTTTTGCGTAATGGTCGGAAATCACATCACACTGACTTCGCCATCTCTGCTGGAGTACCGCAAGAAGGAGTACTGTCAGCTCTACTATACGTCATCTTCTACCGCAGGCCGGGTGAATTGTGCAAGCTCATGCTTTTCTGGTATTATAACCTTTTTCACCTCTGGGGTCTCAGCAACCCCACGGAGCCGAATAGAGTAAAGGTTGAACCATACTGGGCAGCTTAGGTTTTTAGGTATTGTAGTCGACTGCTCGGGAAAACCCGTATAACTACAAGTTCGGTTTAATCTTGACCGCATGGATTACTATTGCCTTTATAACAATATTGGTAGTGCGGGCGTTGCTGGGTTGATCCCATCAATAGGAGGGCATTTGTTGCCTCATAGAGAATCGTTTGGATCATAGAGGATCATTAATGTACGTCATCTTCACAGCCGACATCCCAGATCCAGTACCATATCCGAATCCCATCAATAGACTGCAGTATGCGGACGAAGTTCTTATTTATGTGTAAACAGGCAACATGCAACTTGGACAAGACAAATTTAATACCTGCTTTTCCACGCTGCACCGCTTCTATATCACCATTTGTAACTTTGACCTCGGTTAAAAAGATATTTTAAAAATAAGTCCCAAATGACCATTTATAATTTTGATCTCGGTTAAAAAGATAAGTTAAATAGAAAAAAAAACTGTTTTTTGATCCCGTAAGGGATCGAAAAGGCATTTGAGAGATAGTTTTTTGACCACCAATAATTTGAATTAACCAGTTATTCACAAATTAGGTGTTATTTTTTTATCGTCAGTCGATTTACTATTATCGTAATCATTTATTAACCGAGACTAGGCATTGATTGATTGGTGGTAATTTTCGGTCAAAAACTGATCGATGGTCGCAAAAAAACGGCTTTTCTTTTTAGTGGAATATATTGGCACATAGACCGGCTTTTTTTACCGAGGATGGTCATTCAAAATTATAGATGCCCTTTAATAAAAATAACTACTTTTTATAAAAAAAGAAAAATGTTTTCTCGAAATTCTCGAAATTATTTTAATAAATCAATAAAATTGATTACTTAATTATTAAAACATTTGAATTTTTCGTTATATTTCTCAATCAATTATAAATAATTATTTGAACTAGTCAAATAAATGATTCAATCTATAAAATCGTTGATTTCATATTAAATTAATAAAATTGTAAATTGGTCTGTTTATAATTTTTGTTATAATTTTATTTGCTATTCGTGATCCGACTATTTTGATCACTAGATACAAGTATATAATTAATTATATACATATGTATTCCATAATGATGTTGTCTGATTCTAAATAATCTATAAAAATCGCGTAATACATAATTACCATATGTATACATAGATATCTATATAACCTATATAAATAAAGGACTAAATACCCTTCGAACACCTATAAATCCATTACCAACACCTGATTTCATAGAACTCATGCCACCGCTGAATAGCACCGGTGATTAACATCTAGACAATGTATAATACGAGTATATTTGGTTATGATATATACACTCGTATAGTACACAATTATATATATATGTTCACATGAATGTATACAAGGATAAACGTATATACAATCCTCTCCACAGAAATATATACACACATTCATTTTGATGACACCCCCCGCCCTCTATTGTCATATATTCATATTATATCCATTATAGCTTTATTTATATATACATACTTATATATGCATGCCTTGTGTGTATATAGCTTCCATTATCACGAAAACGAATCCGATTAACCCAAATAATAATTGATAAAATTGATTAACACGTTTCTATAATCGGTCTCGTGACACGAATAATGACAGTCGCATTGACACATTCGATGTTATCTTAAATTGCACATTCGCCCTCAAATGTACTCGCACCCAAAACAATGCAAGCGCGCGCATAATAATAGTAGGTGGGGGAGGGGGGTCAGGGGGTGATTATTTCTGCATTTGTGTTAGGTAAATAAGGTATATAATAACGGTGTAATCATTTCGGAACAGGCTATGAATTTTCATTCGGATTTCACAAGCATCGCCGCACTGGAAAATACAACATTGACGTTGCGCAGGGCAATGCATTTTTAGGCTGCGATAAATATGCACAACTGCAACATTCTCCTAAATGCATTTAACTTTTATATATACTCTACAAAAATATCTGAATTTTGTATTGTCTGGCGAGAGTCCAGCAGCACTCTGAATATATACAAACGTGTGTATGGCGGCGAGCTTTTGCAGAGCTTTTTCAGTGCAAGAATTTGAAACTTTTTTTTGTAAATCGAAGCCGTCATAAATCACCACTTGAGAAGCCCCTTTGTAATTCGTAGTATTTCTACAATTGTTTGGTTTATAATTTATATATACTATATATACGTTGATATTTCTATTTTGAGTGTTATTTATGATCGAAAAAAAACCCGGGGCAAAAAAGCAAAACTGATAGATGATTAATGGTGTTGCTGCTCGGGATCCAGCACCACCCGCAAAGTTCAAAGATGCGCACCAGTCGAAATAGATTTGCACGAACGGAGCGAGTATGAAAAATGTGAAATGATTCGCTTTGAATTGAATCGTATGATGAAAGAAAAAAACGAAATTACAGAAATAATTTGATGTCGTGTGTAAGAGAAAATGGCCAGAAAAAATAGCAAGGCAAAAATATAACCAGTGTAGTCTTTTGTTTTACTTTTTTTGAGAGATCATTTTGTATATAAACAAGCCCTGTACCGTATGAATTCGCCCATAAAATAGGAAAATATTATACTCTGCAAACAAATTAGCCACGCTAAAAAATGTCATCGGTTAAAGAATAAAATGGCTCAATAATTCTTCGTCATCTTGGCTTACGGAAGGTTGGTGTTAAAAAATGTCCCTATATGTTAAAAAAAATCATACAAGTCATAGGAACATTTCAATAAGAAAATATTCCTTCTTATGTACTCCTTCAGTGACTCCCAGAGCTCAGAAGAACAATACGGCTATAAGTATTTTATTAACGGAGCAGCAATAGTATAATATTTAATGAACAAATGCGATGGAGAAAAGGCGAGCGTGTTTCACCGTAAAAAACGCTATAAATAATCCACTACCACGTGAACTTTAAAGCATTCTACTCATTTCTAAAATCACATCAAACTGTCGGAGTTTCTGATTGACACATATCTGCTGAAATTCAGCTTACGCAAAATGAAATTGCAAAAACTTAAAAAAAAACTTGATGTGCGAATTACAGTGTAGCTTTAATACAGGTTCCGTTGCGAATTTTAACTGGTCTTTTTCTGCCTTTTTAAAGGTTAGTTAGTTTGCGATACAAATGTCTGACAGGAATCATTGCGTGCTCCGACCACTCTGAAGACTCTTATAAAGATAGGTTTTTTTTTCTAATTTACTATTCTGTACGTTATCGATCTCTGTAGACGAGTTCACATTTAAATAGGGGTTTATATTTTTATTTAAAAACCAGTTTAAAGCAAGTCGTATTTTATTTTATATTCGTGGTGACAGAGGCGTCTAAGTCCAGCAAATGTACTCCTGTAGGCATATTTGTAGTCGGGAATATCGGTAATACACAGAATATCGAGAATACATTAAAAATATACAAAATACATTGTGAATATCAAGAATATATTCACAACTATCAAGCATATCAAAAAATATCGAGAATATTGACAAAAATCAAAAAATATTCTCGAATATCGAGAATATTCTCAAATATCTAGATATAATTAATATTTACATATTTGTATTCACAAATATCGAGAATCATCACAAATATCGAGAATATTCACAAATATCGATAATATTTACAAATATCGATAATATTTACAAATATCGAGAATATTTACAAATATCGAGAATATTTACAAATATCGAGAATATTTACAAATATAGAGAATACTCACAAATATCAAAAATATTCACAAATATCGAGAATATTCACAAATATCGAGAACATTTTCAAATTTCGAAAATATTCACAAGTATCGAAAATATACACAAATATCGCGAATTTTCACAAATATCGAGAATATTTACAAATATCGAGAACACTAACCAATTTTGATAATATTCACAAATATCGAGAATATTCACAAAAATCGAGAATACTCAGGATAATCGAGAATATTCACATATATCTTGATATATTTATTAATTATTCACAAATATTTACAAGTTTTTAAAATATTCACAAATATCGAGAATATTTACAAATATCGAGAATATTTACAAATATCGAGAATACTCACAATTATCAAAAATATTCACAAATATCGAGAATACTCACAAATATCAAAAATATTCACAAATATCGAGAATATTCACAAATATGAAAAATGTTCTTAAATATCGAGAAAATTTACACATATTGAGTATCTTCACAAATATAGAGAATATTCAGAAATATTGAATATATTTGAAAATATCGAGAATAATCACATATATCAAGAATTTTTACGAATAACGAGAATATTCAAGTATCAATAATATCGATAATACCTACAAATATCAAGAATACTAACGAATATCGATTATATTCATAAATATCTAAGATTTTACAAATATCGAGAATATTTACAAATATCGAGTGTATTAACAAATATCGAGAATATTCACAAATATCCCAAATATTCACAAATATCGCAAATATTCTCAAATATCGAGAATATTCACAAATATCGAGAATATTCTCAAATATCAAGAATATTCTCAAATATCGAGAATATTAACACATATGGATTATATTCACAAATATCGAGAATATTCATAATTATCGCGAATATTCAGAAATATTGATTAATTTATTTATTAGGTAAGACTGGAATTTCGATGTCTAAAATGCAAAAATTCCAAAAGTATATATATTTTTAAAAATTTGATTATATTTTTTTAAAATATCTAAAAAACTAAATAAATTGATAAAAAATGTAGAAAAATAAATTAAAATAGGTTTAATATAAAAATATCTTGAAAATATGCAAAAATGCTCTAACCTAAAATATGCACTTAAAATCTTAAAATATGCACACTAGGCTAAAACAACTTGGTGTCATTTGATTAGAAAATCGATTAGCTATATTATAGTATGTAATATAATATTCGATGATATTTGGAATATTATATATGTATTCGCTAATACCGAGAATATTTGCGAATATTTTAATGTATTCGCAAATATCGAAAAAAAAAATTTTAAAATGTCTGGATTTATTAATTGATCTTGATTATTATTTAAGTGGACGTCCTTATATTTCGTAATGCTGTGGAAGAGAAGGGGGGTTTAAATTCGGTTACGGAGGTGATACGTACGGGGGAGGGGGGTGGTTAGCTTGTTTTATGTAACAAAATAAAGTTATATAATTTATACGTATAAAATCGTTATATATTTTTGTACGACTACATATATTTTATTATTTTCGATATTTTTAAATATACGTTTTTAAATTACTATTATTTTTTAACCTTTCTGGTTTTAGAAATTATTAAGGGGCGTTAAGGGATTTGTTGCGTAAGAGGGGGTCTGTTATAATGTTGCGGCTGTGTTACAATGAAGGGAGGGGTAGGAAGGGGTAAAAAAAAACTGTTGTTTAGCGTTACGTAATACATGGAACATACGTTTAATTGTATAATTAAACGTGTGTTGTTACGATAGTTAATAAATAATAATAACTATACAATGCAAATAAATCACTATGAAAATACTCTTTTTAAACATACAAATTATCAATGAGAATAATATTAAATAATATTATAAGTATTCGCGAATATCTTAAATGACAAGAATATCACAAATATCACAAACAACGCGAAGATATTACCCAATATCCGTAATATCGCAAATAAATTGATCATAATAAGAGTTTTGAGAATATCGTAAATAAAATGAGAATATAAAAAAATATTTCTGAAAATTTGCGAATACGATTATAAGTAAATATAGGGGGGACTACAATATTGTTACGGTTGTGATACGATCGTGTATTGTAATCGATCATATCGCATTATATATGGAAGGGTGACATGCATTAGCCTTGAATTTTATTTAAAATGCGTTTAATTATATAATTAAACGTGTGTTGTTTCGTTGAGTAATACATAATATCAACAATACAATACACATAAATCGTGATGAAAGTCTAATGTTAATCATACAAATTGACATTAAAAATAATATTACATAATATAATATAGGTATTCGCGAATATCTAAAATATAAAGAATATCACGAATATCGCAAAGATATTACCAAATATCGGTAATATCGCAAATAAATGCATCATATTAGGAATTTTTAGTATATTTTGAATATAATGAGAATATAAAAAATATTTCTGAAAATTTTAAAATATTGAATAAAATAATATCCTATAATATATTACGAATAACGAGAATATAAAAAGCTGTGTACATCGAAGATCTGAATATTTGTGTAAACTCATAGAAGCAGTGCGTTTAGAAATATTCATAAATATTGAGAATATTCACAAATATAGAGAATTCTCACAAATATACAGAATATTCACATAATCGATAATATTCATAAATATAGATAATATTTACAAATATCGATAATATTCAGAAATATTGAGAGTATTCACAAATATCTAAAATATTCACAAATATCGAGAAAACTTACAAATATCGAGAATACTCACATATATCGAGAATATCTAAAATATCAAGAATATCACGAATATCGCAAAGGTATTACCGAATATCCAAAATATCGCGAATAAATGGATCACATTGAGAATTTTGAGAGTATAAACAATATTTCTGAAAATTTTCGAATATTGAGTAAAATAATATTCTCTAGTAAATTGCGAATATCGAGAATATTAAATCTTTGTAATCTTTGTACATCGATAATCTGAGTTTTGGTGAACACTTATAGAAGCAGTGCGTTTCAGCTCGCTTTGTCGATTAATATTGAAAGTGCTCATGAATTTTAACAGGGAAAAAAACAAGGACGCACTAAAATAATATGTAAAAAATGTTTTCCTAATCTAAAACGGTTGCAATTTTCCGGTTAAAATTCACATTGAAAAATATTTGAATTCCATTTTGTATAATATGTTGTATTATATGAAAATGACGAAAAATTGCAAATTTCAATTGCTTTTGTATATATTATCCATAATTCGCGACATTTATATATATACACATATAGTTCACACACAGACACACCCACACAAAACTTACACACACCTACACACTAACATTCACGCACACAAACTCGTCGTGTTGTTTCTTTAATCGCCAATGGTGGTGGTGTGACAATGTAATCGTGTGTCGTATCGTAGACATTGAGCATAATTAAACTGAAGTATACGAAACGACGCGCTGTATTTGATCAACCGCATTGTGTGAGTGTGAGTAAGTGTGTGAGTAAATGTGTGAGTAAATGCGCACGCTGTGAGAAAGTGGCAGCCCTGTGCCACCTTTTTGCGGAATTATATTTGCATTTATATTATATAATGTCGTAAACAGGTATGCACCCCGGCGCGTGAGTGCTGTGATGCCTAGGCCACCCTTAGCCACTATATACAGCGTCGTTGAGTTTGGCTAATCTATATAATATGTATATATAGTAATATATGTAATAAAAGAGGGGGCAACCGAACACACAAAAAAAACGCATGTCTCGTGAAATTTCCTGAAAGGAAATTCAACACGGTGTCGCGAGCCCGATATACATCTCTCAATAGGTATTCGCATAAGAAAACGAGCCTTATCGCGTACTCCTAAACTGTTTTATAGTATTGTGTTCTATTTATGTTTGTATATATGATATTTTAGTGTGTCTGCGTGTATAAATATACAAAACGATTTACTATACTTAAGAACGATAGTTAGTTATAGTTATAAATATGTATGTTGATAAAGTTAAGTGGGATAAATAAGCAAAACGGTTGTGTTTAATAAAAATCTAATATAATCTAAATAATACGTGTGTTCACTTCGAGTACAATTTCAAGTCTGTTTTTTCCTAAGCCTAAGTACACTGTAAAATTCAATAAGTCGCACTTTAAGTAGAATTTCACTGCATGACCGATCTGATTACTCAGTCCAATATTCACCCATCCGACATGTATTTATAATATTTTTTGTTTGTATTTTTTCAAATATAATAATAATTTTCAGGAGCAAAAACAAATTATGCTTTTTTTTTAAATCTCAACTGGCCTATTTCTATATCCGAATTATTTTTACTAGATAGTAATTAAAAAATAAAAATAAATGGCTGTTTTATTTTTTTTTGGTTTACGCATAAAATTATTTTACAGGGTGTCCTAAATGTATATAATTTTAATTTTATTATATATCAATATATTATATATCAAATAATGTTTTTTAATAAAAGAATACAGAACTTCAATAATTTATAAAAATGATAAACAAATATATGTTAAAATATTTTTTACTTGTTCCTGCTACTGCACCCAAGTCCTCAATCGATTGGGGTCGTTTTAAATTTAATGCATAAATAGAATGTTTTTTAACTTTTTTTAGTTTGACCTAAAGCTTATTTAACGCAGATTTAAACACAATAAATTAGCAAAAAAAAAAAAAAATTATTTGGACCCTAAAATGTATAAATGTTTTAAAATTATGCCTTTTTTTTGGATTTTAAACCCTACGATTTATATTAGAAAATCGTGTTTAAAAGGTATAAATTATAAAAGGTACAAAAATATGAAAATATTTTGAATGAGAATACAGAAATATTGGATAAATATTAACATAAAATATACACACAAATCAGAATGCATGAATATGTAATATCAAATCTATTACTTGATTTTGGAAAAAATAAAACTAAGCCAACATGTCAAAAGGATTGATTGACAAAATTGTTGCTTCAAATCAATGAATAGTTTTGTTAAAGAAAATGAAGTAGTCATTATACTTACAACTTAAAAAAAAATTAGCAAATATAACATAAGAACAATTATTTCAAATATGTGGGTTAGACATCGAAAACAGTTATTTCTCACACGGTAATTTAAGCGTGGCATGTTTTCGTATCAGATAGTTAGTTTATTTATTTATTTATTGCGATAATAATAAAACAGAAACTATATTCTATAGTCTCAAAGCGGCAATCTGAAGCCTGAGAAAACTAGTACGATACTATATTGGTTAATTGTCTCAGGTGGTAGGGGATGGAGGATTTGGGTGGCTCCAACCTTTATTGAGTAAGTCAACAATCATCTGAGATATATGTACTTATAACTTTTAATTTTAATAATAACTTTAATTTCTTTAAGAGGTCATCGGTGGCGTTCATAATTTTAGTTTTTTTATGAATTACCGAAAAACCATGTTTGGCCAACGAGCCGTGGTTATTGCAGAAGGTTGGGCAATGGGCTAATTACCCATTCCTATAAAACAGCTATTATGGCGAGACGACCACAACAATAGCCTCGAATTTGACGGATAAACGATAACGGACAAAATCAAACGAAAATGGACAATGATTTGAGATTTGCGACTTGGAACGTAATGCTCCAGGCACTCCCTTAATATATAGTGGATGTAGTGGCATTACAAAATGTCCGGCGAATAAATAGCTGCATCATAGAATCGAGGAACTTCACATTGGTTTCTCGAGTGTTTTGGACGTGTAAGGTGCAGATTGTGATTCTGATCATATTATGGAAGTAGGAAAGCTCCGCACACGAGTGTCCAACACTTGTTGTAACACACGGACTAAAAAGTGGAACCTCGAGAAGCTGCGATGTTACTTCACTAGAAACATTTATGGAGCAAACGTCACGTCAAAATTGCAGGGTCGAGCAGGCAAATCGATCGAATCCATGTAGACGGACGTGAAAAAGAGCACTTAACTAGCTGAACAAGAAGCATAAAACCTCCCTCGTACGATTAGTCCACATTGGTACGACGATGAGTACGCCGCAGGAGCGATGCGCGCAGACGATACCTGGCTCGACAAACACGTCAGACATTAACAAATTTCGCTGAAACCCGGTAAAGGGCACGGACAACACTACGTTTGAAAACGTGCCTATATACGCCAGCAGATCGATGCTCTCCAAAAGCTGTATAGCCTAAATGAGAACAGAAAGTTTTTTTAATGGGTTAATGCTGCTCTGAGAGATTACCAGCTGGATATTATAATATCTGACCTGGAGAGCTATATTGACTGTCCAAACTGGAAGATGGAAGTTGTGGAAGCAGCCATGATCCAGCTGTTATTGCAAAAAAAACAAAAAAAAATTGTATTTATATTTTTTTATTATTTTGATTGTCTTTTAGTATTTATTTGGGTATACTTTAACGCTTTTTTGGCAATTACATTTTTTTAGTGAAATTTAATATATATTTATAGTATAAAAAATATGTTTTTGTGTGACTACATTTTTATTTTGTTACAATTTTGTTTCGATTGAATATAATAAATTCAAAATATATTTTTCACTCGTTTCCCTTTCTTCTGTTGGTTTGGAGAAAGTAGAGTAT
>JAAAKO020052049.1:0-10994 GCA_010015015.2 Bolitophila cinerea
AAACTTGTGTACCAATATAAATAGATATATTTTTTGTTTTTGAGCCAAGAACTTATTTTTATATAATTATATTGTCTCTCTCTTTTATATATTTAAATATATATTATCTTAAATTAAAATGGTCATCTATGACTTGGCTCAACTGTTCTATTTTCTGAAAGATTTGCATGGATACCACATTCTAAGGCTTTTTGAAGATGAAAATCTGAACTGAAACATTGAACTTTTGCACCACTGTCTCAATTAATACACACAAATATATATAGATATACACTACTACAAACGAAAATAAATTTATTTTTGAAATAAGATTTGTTTTCGTCTGTAGTGAGATATGTATACATTCATTTGTAAACCTTCTTTGAGACCGGGATGCAAATGTTCAATGTTTCAGTTCACATTTTCATCTTAAAAAAAATCATGTGTTATCCATTTCTAATTTTCTTTAGATAGAATATTTAAACTGAGTGTTAAACATTTAAAAAAAGGAAAATATATATATAAAATGATAGAGATAATATAAATATGTATGAAACCTAACCAATTTTAATCTGACAGGCTCGAAATCGAAACGGCAGGAATTTTATTGAAAATAGTTTTTAGTCTTTGGGAAACAGCCAAGAATTTTCAAAAATACATCATTCTTAGGTCCTTCTGCAAAATTTTATTAAAAGAGACAAATATAATTCAATTTGTGAAATTATGACTAATAACTTTTGGCTTTTTAACCTTACGACAGTCCTTGTTTATCGCAAAGCGCTTTTAAATTTTACAAATTATAAATGGACTCTAATAATTATATAAAAACAAAAAATATGAGAATATATTAGTTAAGTCTTTTAAACTACAAATAAATTCAAAAGGGTTTTTTGCTTGGCTTGAAGATAAGCTATATTTCGGCAAAAATGTAAATATATCGGTATTAGTTTAGCTTTTTTAAAGTTTTTTTAATTAAGCAACTATTATTAAATATTATGAAAGATTTTCTTTGTTTTTGTGGTTTTTGAGGAGCTATTTAGCACAAAACAACAAAAACAAACTTTTTTTGTTTTATGAGCTATTGTTTGAAAAGATTTAAACGTATTAGATTTTTAATATTTTAAATGACTTTACTTTGGCGAAAATTACAGCTTAATTGTATTGTGTTGGCTGTAATTATAAGATTATTCAAGCTTATTGGCTTATAAATATTTTTGTATTGCTTCAATTTGATTAAAATTTATGCTAATTGGCCTAATTTTAATTCACTATAATTTTAGCTTTTAATTTTTTTTATTTTAGTTTGAGTGAAGACTATTAGATTTATTATTTATATAATATTATGGATAAAATCGCTCAAAATATTTATTTGGAGGTTACTGAAATTGCGAGGGAATCGCTAACGATAAGTTGTCACCCGACGTGATATTTGTAAGAAGACAAATTGTCATCAAAAATCCACCATAGTTTAATAATGACACCGTCGGATTTCTAAAAAAACTACAGAATCTATTGCGGTTTTGAGGCAGAAAAACAAAACAAGAGAAACATACTGAATAAAGCCGATTTTGAATAGCTCTGTTATCTTTTTTCAGAGGTCTTTATAGGATTTTTATCGATTTATTTTGTCGAAATAACGGAACAACAACAGACCCTAGTTAAAATTTACAGAATTCTCCGGATAAGGCCGAAATGTAATATCCATACTTGGTAAAAAAACACAGTTATCAAAAAAAAATACCTGTCAATGAGGAACCCTTAAAACTTTAGGAAATAGTTCCAAAAAGCGATTTTTGGGCGATTGTCTCTTTAATTAGGAGACGTGCATTCTAAAAAAAATATTTTAGAATACAAGATCATTGGCTTGTTTTTCAGGACAGAAAGAGAGGATTTAGAGGACAAATTGTAAAGTCAGTTTTCATCAGCTGGACTATGTTGCTGTGTCAAAGAGCACTCGTCTACAATGGGGTTATGATACTACGAATGGAGTGTCCATTGTAGATTATCAAGGGTTGATATAAGGGCGAATGTTGGAGCAATCACTCTTTAAGACTTAACACTAAAATAATATTACCGAGAATTAGAATCAAATCAAACTGCATACTGGCTTTAGTAGCTAGAAAACGTATTTGGCAACATATATGGAAGCCAAACATAATTGGCTGACCCTAAACCCGTCAGTCATTGTAATATTATCAATTTCAAGGTTTTTAATCAGGGGAAATTATCACAATTATTATGCGGATTTTTTTTTATTTTTAATTACAAATTTGGTAACAAACAGGATGAAATACTATAGTATATAGTATATTGTATATTCCATGTTATTTTGAAAATACTATCATTTGAAAGTATGAATTTTTGAAGAGCAACAATTACACAATAAGCTAAGTATATTTTTTATGAAAAGGTAATAAATTATAATAAATTATAAAACATTACTCATAATATATATCAAGATGCAGATTTTTCGCAAAAGATCAATTAAATTTGTATAGACAAAAAAATATCATCTCCTATTTTAAATTAAAGTTTTTGCCAATCAAACTTTGAAAACTCTAACCCATTTTGTGACAATGTGTCAAATTATTTACTAGGTTTATCCTCAAAAAAAATCTTAAATACAGATTTTATTAATAAAAACTAGAAAACCATTTTAAGAAGCTAGTTCAATTCTCGCAGAAAAATATAAACAAAAAATAGCAAAAATATTTAGAATTACATACCAAAATATTTTTATACTAGATTTCATCAAATAATTTTTTTTTAATAATTATTCAATAATTTCTTAGAGTATACTATGGCCTACGAAAAGCAAACGGTCGATATAAATTGAAACAACATTGATTTGGCAAATTATTTAAGCAATGTTTAGTTTATCAACACAGAAAAAAAACAGTTTCGAATAACATCAAAAGTTGTCTTTTTTACGTGATCCATCTGAGAATCTTTAAATATCACCGCGTGCTTAACTGAATTTTATTTTCAATTATTTTATATATGAATTCAAAATAAAAAAACATGAAAATATATTTTTAACCGAAATCTCATATTCATCATTGCACCGAAACTTACCTTGTGAAAAGCCGGTATCCGAATTTTGTGCTGCACTGCAAAAGAAAGAAAGAAATGTTAGATTTATTTTGAATATATTATAGTTTTAAATAATGTATGTAAAAATGTATTTAATAAGATATAATAATAATAAATACACAATTATATCAGTCTTTTATTATAATTATGCATAAATGCACAAAATGCATTCGATTTGCAGTATCTACGTATAAACCACACCACCGAACACACACGCAACGCCTAAAGTTCATCTTATCTAGCCCAGAGCCATCTACATAAAAATAGTCTATTCACAGTCGAAATTTTGGCGGCGTTGGCTGCCGCAGCGCGCGTGCGTCGTTATCACGTACACATTTTTCGGGTGTATGCTTTTTCAGTGAAGCGTGGACACAAATTTTACTTCTGAGAGAATATTGGCGTGGCTGGGTTTACAGTGCACAGTGCGCGTACGAAATGAACAATAAAAACAGTCTTTCCGTGTGCTCAAGGAAGAACGAAGCAACTGTAAATATATTATAGACGAAAAAAAGTATTTCTAGAAAATCATTCGCGCATGTGTTTGTGCATGCGTGAAATTTCATGTACATATTTTTAATAGAATTTAGTGGAATTTGAAAGAAATAATAAAAGTTTTATATACGGTACAAGAAAAAAAGGCACACACGCATTAGAATGTGAATTCTAAATCTATATAAATAATCTGTGTTAGTATATTATTTCCGCATACACGCGTGTGTATTATTTTATATAGAAATATATATTTGTTATTTAAATACATTTTTATATAATACTGTACGTTTATATTGCGCATATAATGAATGCAAATAAAAAAACACTATTCGTTCACATTTATGAAATAGCTCATTGTGAGAGTGTGTGTGTGCGAGCACAATAATATAGAAATATAAAAACATATAGATATATATAAAATACAAAGGCAAAATTAAATTTGGCCAACACGCAATATTAGCTATTTCCCCTCTGGTTAAAATATTATTATACAGAAAACAAAAATTCCTAATCGCCAGCGCAGATCAACAACAACAACGGCACAAAATACCCAAACGAACAGTAAAATAGCATTTGTGGATGTGTATAGTATAAATGCGCGTGAGTGTGTGTGTGTATATATTCTGTATATATATTTATATATCTATATATTGTAAGCATATGTTGCGTATACACTCTGGTATATATACACATATTATATGTATTAAATGCGAAGATAAAACAAGTTAAATGAAACTGGTATATATACTATACATACATGCATATATCTTGGTATATATATATATAGTATATGTATTAACAACTATACACCTTGGTATGTAGGAACAAAGCAACCGGGAACGATTTCTCATGCGGCATATGTTTTTAAAACCCTGCTTGCTGACTGTGGTTCACACTGGCCGGTACAATTTTTAGAGCTAATTTAAGTTTATATTTTTTACTCTTTTAGATTTTTTTTTCTTTGTTAAAATGGATTTTTATTTTATTTATGTATGAAAATGTAATTTCTAAGGATTGTTACAAAAGATCAGGTGAAACTTTCAATAAATGAGTTTTAATAAAAATTATATAATCAAAAAAACATTAATTTTTTGAAATATTCTTTTAAAATTTAAAAAAATCTAACTTAATGCATTGCCGGCTATTTTAATTGAAAATTTTTTTAAATTGTATCTCATACATAACTTTAAAATGAGTTCCCTTGGCTCATAACATTTTCTAAAATCGTTGAAAAACCAATTTTGTTTTAATATAATTTTAAAACTACTAAACTTATTTTAAATCTTAATAGTTTTATAATTATATCAAATCATTAAAGAACCCATTTAAAACAACATTTTCCCTTATCTTTCAATTCTTTTGTAAGTAGATTGTTATTAAGTTAATATCGATTATAAATTTTACTTCGAATAAAAACAAAGAAAAACATATTTTTGGTATTAATAACAAACGATAAAAATGTACTTGTATCCAATACGTTCAATATAAATTTAAGTAACTTAGACTATATCCATAAATAATTGACATATTAATGCCAACCATTTAAAAATCGCCTAAAAAATACATACAATTTTTACATATTTTAAAATTATGTTTAAAAAATACTCAAATTGGTTTAAATTTAGTAATGTTTTATTTTATATTAGCCAGTCGGCTGTATTCACGCTCAAAATATTTTAGTTTTTAGACCTTTAAGAAATTTTAAAACATTCCTAAAATTGCGCTGAAATCAACAAATATTTTAATTTTAGGAACCACATTCCTAAAATTGAATTATTAAAATATTATTATTATTAATATTTAAAATTTAAGGTTAGGATCATATGCTAAAAACATATTAAATAAAAACTGTTTTTATAAGAGAAAATTGTGTTTTAAAATGTTCAAAAGTATCTAAAAGATCTAAAACGTTCGATATTTTGAGCGTGAATACGGCTGATTGTTTAAATATATTTTTTTTAAATTGTCATTGGTCTTTTCTCAGTAAATCTTGATTAGCAGGTTTTTCATAAATCATATATTTTGTATCCTCTCTTAATTATAATAAAAAATGTTTTATAAAATTATCAAATGCATTTCTATTTTAAAGATTTATTTTTCATTTCATTCATTATTATAAAAAAGTGCACGAGAAAAATATGATATCTAGCGCAGACATAATAAACATTACCATTACAATTTTTGTACCAAATAAATTATGTTTATCACAATCATTTTTTTTAAAAATGAGGAATATACGAAAACAAATTTTTGCAGACATGATATTTTTGTTAGTCTACATTGTTTCTCGTAATTTTAATATAATCCCCATGGACATACCTAAAATATAGTTATTTCCAGAAAAATAATGTTGATTTTTTTAAACATTATATAAAAACAGCGGTTTTTTCTTCTTTAAATATAAGCTGTACGTCTTTGCGCGGTCGCCACTGTACCACCATATACACACACCGTATTAATACACAATAAACACGCTGTGCCTGGCAGAGCGCGGACATTTGGTGTCGAAACTGTTAGGTTGCAAGTATTGTTTGTTTCAACAAGTGTCGCCACAAAGGTAAAACAACTTGGCGCGCACGAAAATCACACAAACAATTGCCCCAAGATAAAGTTGCGCACAAATACACACTCACACACAGCGTGTTCGTGAATATTTTTCTCCTTTTTTTTGGTTAGTATATATATATTTATATTTGTACGTTGTATATGATACAAGATTCCTATAAGTATAAAATACACGCACGAATGTTCACCGCGAGCGCATGTGCAATCACACAAATGTATATTATACACCATTTATAATGTTAGCGCGGGTCCGCGAGAATATCAATGATAAAGTGTTTCTTGATAATTGTCTTGCACGGATGTTACACTTAGTATTGAGAAGTGTAAATTTGTACTTGACATCGTTTTTCGTGTGTGTATGTGTGTGAGGAGTGTGTGGCTGAGTTACATTCTGCGCACATGCCATTGTGTTTAAACTGCAAACTGCAATGCGAGTGCATCGAGTGCAATTTTGCACTGCGGCCGCGCCGAAGCGAGAAAATATTTTAATGATTGTGTACCCGCACGCGTAACATCGCGAAGTCGCATTTTAGCGACCACATAAACTTTATGTGTTTTATTATAAATAATATCTTGCTTCTGCGCCGCGTCCGCCGTCGGTTCGGCCCGGCCGCCCTCTTGATGGAATCTTGAATTTATCTTTCGCGCAAAAATAAAACTACTATTGGAATCGCTCTGTTTTTTTAATAATATATACATTTTATTATGTTTAGTATGTCTGCTTTGAATTTAACTACAGCTACAGCGACATTTGAATATGTGTGTGTTTGTGTGTGTGTGTAAATATGTGTGTGCACTCTCGGGTCTCACCAAATCGCGCCTTCAAAGGGAGTTCGATTGTTCCCGCGGAATAAGCGCGCGCGCGAGGTGATGTCGATTGCGAAGCATACATCTGCCACTCTTGGCAAAATTTAACTGAAAACAGAATCGACGAAATCGAGCATAATAAACATTCAAACATAATATAATATTATTATTATATCTGAGAGATGTGCATATATGCAGTTTGCACGTGCATAATATATAAATATACATATATATATTTAGTATATATTATTTTATGTCAGCATCTCCATAGCCTTCTTACGATTTCTTATTGAGTTCATTGCGGTATGCTATATTGTGCTATTCTCCGCTGCAGCAGAACTGTCTGTAAGACATATGCAATATCAACACCTGGGATATACTATACAATATATAGTCAATGCACATGAGAAGTCACACATACTCTTAAACTTGTTTTATAGTTTTTATAATAATGTGATGAAGATGATAATATTCTCATTTCCGAACTCTGCGGATTTCGCTTTATATTTTGCATATAAATGACACAATATAATACATCAGTGAAATTTCAATAGAATGATAAATTTAATAGACTGTATGATTACCACTTTTAGAAGTATTTTTTAAAGACTGCTTAAATATCGGTAGATTTTTGCAACAGATGAATGAACACAATATTCTAATATATTTTTTTCAAAAGATCATGTGTGAAGCATTTCAATAAAAGAGTTTTCATCAAGATTTAGCTCAAGCTTGAAAAATAAAAAATATATTTTTAGTACTTTGTCCAATTCAACCCTAATATTTAGGTTTATACAGGACCATATGGTGGTGGCCTTTATATGAGGTTTGAACGATTTTTTTATCTTGCCACCCCTTAAATTCACTCCAAACACATAACAATAGTATTTTTCATAATGTTTTATTTATGCTGGTTGAGGTTCCAATGGTTAAAATTTTCTATATTAAATACAAGGAATTTTATAATGACATTGTACCTAGTATTTATTTGTTTTACTAATTAATAAGCCCATAATTAGTCAAACAATTAAATTAATAATAAAAAAAAAAACCGATTACAAAAACTATATATTTGATCCTATTAAAAGGTGTATGGCTATTTAATAATTTCCCTTTTTTGTTTTTTTAATCGTTTCTGCTCCTCTTTTCCATTTGAGCCCATATAATTATATAAAATATTAAGAGTTGGATTTTTTTTCAATTGAAGTGGCAGTACACTATATTTTAAGATTTTTTTATATTAGGCCCGTAATGAGTCCTACAATTAAATACTAGGTATACAAAGTCAGTAAATTGTTTGTATTTTGTATAGTAAACTTTAAGCTTTAAGGTGGAGGGTTAAACATGAAGATAAATTCATGCAAAAAATCCAAAAATTGAATTTTTGTGTTTGAAGAAAAATGCCCCTTTAAACATTTTTTTGGAATAACTTTTGAACCGAGGGTGGTCAATCAATGTTTTTGGTTGTCATTTGTGGTGCAAAAAATATAATTCGAATGCATCAAAACAACCTTTTTCGATTTGGGAAAGCCAGATTTACGGAGCTCTACATTTGGAGTCTCTACAACTGATTGCATATGATTGATGATATGATTGCATGGCATTATCAATTTCTCATATAATTAAAGAAAAATACTTAAAGATACAGAAACATTATAATTAGTACTCTAACCTAGAATGTGATACTCAACAGTCCAGCCGAAAATTCTCTATCAATAAGGCCAAAATCTTAGAAGAATCAAAAATTTAATATTTTCCAAAAATCGTATAATATAAAATAAAATAATCATATAATACAAATGTCTTTTATTACATAATTATCGCAAAAAAGGATATTTTTGCTTCTTCTAAAATCTACAAAAAAAACAGGATAAGTTAATAAAATATCTGATCATTTCGTATTGACTACTCTAACAACGTATTTTTTAGAGATAAATAAAGAACAAGTATAATTTAAATTGCAGTGGCGTGCCCTCTTTCAAACGAAGCTTTCAATACTTTAAGAGAATCCAGTAGCCACAATGAACATAACGTCAAATTTGTGATAAATATAGAACGAAAATTAGGAATATCATTTAAAATTTTAATTTATCTATATTTAAATGTAAAAAATAATTAGAAAACTAAAATATATAATTCAAAATACATAACAAGATGAATTTTACACAAAAGATAAAATTATTTTTAACATACAGAGATTGAAAGCACAATTATAAATATTACATAAACATTGTAATCATTTTTTATATGTAATTTAATTTCTTCGTATATGGTTATGGAAACCATATCTTCAAGTTCCGACGGTACCCGGTACGAAGTCGGGTTCTGAACCTTAATAATAATTTATATTTTGTCTCTATAGAAAATCAATCAAATAAAAGTAAATTCCAGAAAACATACAATCTATATAAGGCTAAGTGAAATGAGAATTATTACGCCAGAAGTTGATTAGAGCTTAGAAGCTTTTCCTATTTGGCAAAATATTCATGCCTTCCTAATGTTCAGGTTGGTTGGCCTAATAAGGAAGTTGAGCTTTTTCATTTATTTTGGATTAATGACCTTCAAATCCCGAATATTTTTTTTTAATTTTCAGTTTCTTTAGATTCTTTGGTAAAATAGCTGCAAACGTGAAACGCAGAAATTTGTAAAACTGAATTTTGAAAACTAAAATTTTAGAACCGGAGTTTTGAAAAACTGAATTTAAAATCCCTAAACATTTTCTGGTTCCGCGTATGATTGAATGATATGTAAGAATTACAAGACTCAATGTTAAACCATTAAAACCTAAATTTAATAAAGTTCTTATAAAAATATAGAGTTTTTCCGAGAGCAATTATTTTATATTTTTAAATATTATTACTTGCCTGACTTTAAAATAATACTTCAAAAATATAATCATTTTGCATCTAGAAACAAAAAAATCTGAGTGAGATGACTTCGAAATTAAATCTTGTCAATAATACGTTTATTAAACAAAAATAAAGAATATTCTTTGGGGAAATTTAATGATAATATTTATCGTCGTTGTGTGCTTGAAAATATGTTTTATTAAATATATAAATTTATAAAATGTTGTTTTTACTTTTATTCCTAAATATTATTAATTTACTAATAATCAAATCGAAAAATTATATCATTTAAAGCTGTTTGTAAAATGTAAAAAAACTCTATCTAGTTATAAGACTTATAAAAAATACATCGTTTGGAAGGAAACGAAATGATTAATTTTAAGTGAAAATGACTGAAAATGAAAACCGGATTCCGATTTCTACAGACAATTTCCAAAAGATCGGTAAAGGTGCTTATTTACTACTTGATGGGTATTTTGGATTGATCTTTTAGGGTTCGGTAAAAAAGTTTTCCAGGATTGGGAAAAGATATTTTATAAAAACTTTTAATTTGTGTTGAGACAGAGATGAAGTGATGGTTTAGAAAATTTGTATTGACTTAAAATGAAGGAATTTCTCTAACATTATTATACGATATCAAGTACTTCGTACTGTAGGATACCTATTTGATCCGAAACAGGGATAATTATTTAAAAATTCTATGATTTTGAAAACAGCATAGCCAAAATAGAGTCTCAATAATATGTTCTTTGAAGAATCTATTTATAAACGTTGTTTGAAACATAAATCGACGAAAATCAAAGAAAACATGAGTTTTTGATATTATTATTTAAAAATTCTACAAAACGTGGTAGAAATTATGCCATTCCACATAAAATAATAATAATAATAAGATAAATGTGAAGTTAACTTTAAATAATATCAGTACTTTTTGAGATCTTAAAGATATATGAATAAATAATATATTATGTGTACATATTTAGTTTATAATATCATAAATAAAAATAATTATATAAAATAATATTAATTAAATGTAAAAGTTTTAAAAAAAATGATAGACCTATATAAGTTTGGTCTATCAATATGTACAATTTAATAGGACAATCAGACAGTGAAGCCAAAAAAACAATTTGTCGAAAGTACTAGTTCATTAGTTACTAAAAAATACATATACAATTGAAATATCGAAAAAAAAACAATTCTAAATCA
>JAAAKO020052060.1:7696-25836 GCA_010015015.2 Bolitophila cinerea
ACAAATACTTCAAAATAATCAAATTCATTATATAATTATATATATATATATATCCTTCTTAAAACTTATTGTTATGTTAAAAAAACACACACAAACACATATGTAAAAAACATACTCCAACACAATCCCCTCCTTTCCTTTAAAAATAAAAATGAAAATAAAAACTCTGTATATTTTAAAATTTAAGAGTTATGAATAAAATAATAATAATAATATTATTAGCTTAAATAGTCATTTCTGCAAGATACAAGTCTGGCTTATTGAGGTAATAGAACATTCCTGTGGCTGAAATCCAATCAAATCATCAAATCCATTTTGAATTCCAGGCGTGTATATATTGCTTTTGATCCGCCCGGGTTTCATTAATATTATATTTAGGCTTCCCCCTATCTGCCACCAGGGAGCGCACGATGGGAGAGAAAATATACTGTAAAGTGACTCCTCACGTGCTGATTTTGGTTCACGGGCGATATATTTTTTAATTATAGTCTAAGTGAACTCCGATGTAGATAGAAATTATTGCATTTACAATTAGGTATTAGGTAGATAGACAAAATTATTATTATAACAATAAATTTGATAGATTTTTTTTCAAATTTGGGTTATTGCAAATAGAGCCAAATGAATATAAGCCATCGATATATTTAGTTCTAAAAAATGTTTTTGATTTTTATAGTTTTTTAGGTTACGGACTCGGTTTTCGGTTCAAGTCATGGTTTTCGGTTCAAGTCATGGTTTTTGGTTCTCGACCCGGTGTACGGTTCTAGACCCGTTTTTCAGGTCCCGACCCTGTTATCATTTTTTTTAGCATCCCGGTACCCAAAATTTGAGGAATTTTTGTTGACAGCACTAGTTTAAAGTGAAAAATTAATTAAAAAACAAGTCGTTTTTAAAGAATAATAGATAAAAATGTGTTGAGGTGTGATATGTATTAAATTAAAGGTATTACATATATTCTATCCATGTTGAAAGTTAAAATAAAAATGTTTCAATAGGGAATGTAGGGAGCTGATAATAAGAAGTTAAGAATATATTTTAATCCGACGTATTTTGTCAAAATAAAAAAAAAACTGTTGTCTTTGAGTACTATACCACATCCCACTATCCGCCATTTACAAGGGTTGTTTTAATAAAGAAAAATTGAAAAATATTTTGGAACACTGAACGTAATTGTATTACATTTTTTTTAATTTTTAATCTTTTACATTAAAAATAATAAATTGTATTATAAAATTATTAAAATTTAATCAAAGCCATTTAATTAATTATTTTGTTGTAAATATTTATTATTAAAATAGTATTTTCATTTTAAAATCTTTTATCAAAAATTAATAAAACCTATATAAAAGAAATAATAAATATCATTAAAAAGTAATAATAAATTGCCATTTAATTTATTATTTATTTGTAAAAGGTATTAAACAACAAATTTAAATTTTATTTTTAAATCTTTTGCAACAATATAATAAAATGTATTATGGATTGATATTATTTATTATAAAATAATAAATTCAAGTACTACTCACCAACACAAGCTTATAGTTCACTAGTTACGCGAACAAAACACTTATGTATGGATTTCGATACGAATAAGTTAGTTCTTAGTTGCTGTTCCGAATGCATATTTAGTATGCTATTGTAATAGACAGAGGCAGCAATACTGCAATTATATTAAGAACTGTCTGATTCATGATAAAAAAAATAATTAGGATAATTTATTATTTTGAAATTAAACCTTAATTAAAGAAAAATATTTTTATATAGAAATATAGATTTATGTGGAAATTTATATTTGAATGCATATATTTTTTATTCGTAGACTTTATTTATAATTTAAAAACAAAATGTATATTCGCTTTATATGCAATAAGAAGTCTGAATTATTTTGATTAAAAATATTCTCCGTAGACTTATTTTGTGTAGAATTGAACCGAGTTCCCAAAATAAGACGAAATTCTTATACGAAACATTGTTCAAGTTCATAGCACAGGTCTTTTGCTCTTGTCTCTCTCTGTCATTCTCTCTCAAATTCCAGCCAATCGAGTGCCGGCAACTTGGGATTTAAATCTCAACAGCAAAATCTCATGTTACCTGTATTTTATATATATGTATATATACTAACACACGTACGAGTATACAAATTGTATTCATATACACCACATATATGTATATTTATAATATAGTATATTGTATACAAATATACATATATAGATATAGTATAGATCACATTTAAAGAATTCGTGGAAATCTTAAAAACCATAAACTATGATCCCTTCGTCGAGCAGGTCATAAACCGACACTCGCAAAACAAAAAAGACTCACACCGTTTATCCAGGCATAAATGTTGTAAGTCCAGGTTTTGTGGCATTGTAAAATCTTAAAGATACATTGTGCCTACACGCACACACACTCATACAGTCATACACAATTATACATATATATATAAATATAAATGTTTTATGTGTGTATAATTGAATAGCGTCGTTGTGTGAGAAGAGGCAGCATAGAATTCATATTCATCTTATGTTGAATGCATTATGCGCCGTCTGTGGTGCGGTTAACGTCTTATTATTGCATTCGACAACAAACAGTAGACCTCTCCGCAGTAGACTCACGCCGACGACTCAATGGAACGGACATCTTTTTCGTGATTAAGAAATAAATACGGAAATTACACGCGCGAGTAATTGGGTGTTTTGACAACATTGGCATTGTGTAAATATATAAATAGTGATTTAATATAGTGTTCATTGGATATACTTTTGGAGGGATTTAACTGGGCGCGAGAAATCCTGGACAGACGATTTCATTGGGTTTGTGGTGAATTTAAAACAACGTAAGTACATGTTTTAAGCTATAGTTTTAGTGAATCTGTTTCTGTGGCCGAGTGCATTGTTTGCGTATACCGGTTTTTTATTTTTACCTGTGCCGGTACACAAAATTAACATAATATCTGAATGCGAACAAAAACACACACACAAAAGTGCATATATAACAAATCACCGTTGAAAGAGTCAGTGTAAACAAAACACGAGCGCTCAAGTGGAATATTTCAAAATAGTAATTACGGTCTATAGTTTGTCTAGACTTAAGGGTTTAAATTAAATTGCGCTTAACTGCCTTACAGAAAGGATCCCAAAAATATTTCTCGATTTTTCAGTTTAATATCTACGTAGTCGTATAAAAACGCTTGTTTAAATTTTAAACACAAACTGCAAATCTAATTCCTCAAATTCATGTTTTCAGATTGCAGATAAACAGCGACATGGCCAAGTTGCACGATTATGAGGTGCTCACTATCATGGGCAGTGGCACGTTCGGAACCTGCTTTAAGGTCAAGAATCGTCTGACCGCCAAGATATTCGTGTGGAAAGCCATCGATTACGGTGACATGGGAGAGGACAAGAAACAGCTGCTCGTCACCGAAATCAATCTGCTCAAACAACTTTCACACCCAAACATTGTACAGTACTTCAATCACATCCTGAACAAGGACACCAAAACGTTGTACATAATAATGGAGTGTTGCGAGGGCGGAGATCTTGCACAGTTAATCAAGCGATGCGTGTCCGAGCGCAGTCACTTCGAGGAGGCATTCATCTGGCGTGCACTGTACCAGCTGTCGAGGGCGTTGCAAGGGTGTCACTCGTACAAGACTTCGTTGACGATTCTGCATCGGGACATAAAACCGGCCAACGTGTTTCTGGACGGAGAGGGAAACATTAAGCTAGGTGACTTCGGACTGGCACGTGTTCTGTGTGGTGATGAGAATTTTGCAGAGACTATGGTGGGAACACCGTACTACATGAGTCCGGAGATCATAAAGGGCACTAAGTACAATCGTAAGTCAGACATTTGGTCGTTGGGATGTCTTGTGTACGAGCTGTGCGCTTTGGCACCACCGTTCACCGGAAAACGAATGGAGATTCTATCACGAAACATTGCAGACGGACGATTCACTAGAATTCCAGAGATGTACTCAAGTGATTTGCAGAAAATCATCTCGTTTATGTTGAGCGTTGATCATGGATACCGACCAACGATTGAGATTATTCTACATCATCCGACGGTTGTCTCGAATGTGGGCAATGTCAATAAAGCAGGTTTTCCAAAGTTCATACCAGACCCACCACCAGCCGATGTGGTGGCACCACAGAATAGATTGTCGGCTGGCTGGTTTACACCGGATCCAGATCTGTCGAGTACCACAAAACAGTGTGCCCTTGACAAGGACTCCACGTATGATCTACGCAATGAGCTATTCCGTTCGGCACGTCGACGCATTCTCTCTGAAGGAGCCACCTCTCACTCAGACGGCGAACAAACACTGGCATTACATCCGCTCCCTGAAAGCCGACCAAAATCCGACTCAGACTGCATGACAAAAAAGTTCCGTGAACCCAACGAGGTCACTCAAGAGATATTCAATGAAGCCCTGCGCCAGCGTCTGGTAGCGATTCGAAATCGTGAGGAACTTCTAAAGAGAGAAGAAGACAATCTCAAACAACGCGAACGATTGCTGGCCAAACGCGAGAAACAACTGAAAGCACAAGAGAAACTAATGAAAGAGAAAATGTCACAAGCCGAAAAGCTACTCACGAAAAAATCCCGGCCAGAACATCCGCTGCCGTTCGTGCAGAACAAATCGCAGAATTCAAGGAAGACCTACAGCACTGAGTGCAGTGCAAATGCTAGCTACTGTACGATCGAGCCAAACGAAACGCTTGTGGAGCCCACCACAGCCAAATTCAATCCAGACCACTTCCTGCGTCCGAAGGTGTTTCAGCATCGTGTCTCCTTTCGGTCACCCCAAAAGTTTCACTACAACAGTGAGAATGTGGCTCCAGCAAAAGATCCACACCGAAGGCATTCGGTTCGAGGCCCACCGAAACACTTGGTCGACGACTTATCAGCTGCACGCTTAACGTTAAGCAGCAATGGATCGGTCAAGTCAAAGGACAGCCACAAGACATGCGGTTCCACGAAGAGCTCTGACTCGGTGGAGAGTAAACGTAAATCTATATTTAGTATGTTTACGTTGCACAAGAAGCCTGTCGCCACCGCTGACGCAGCAGTGGCTCCGGTTGTGGCTACTTTGCCACATCTTTTGGAATTGGAAGTGGGTGATGTGGATCAGCAGTCATCTGCAGCGGTTACGTCAAAGTGGACCGACGATCAAAAGCGGACTGCATTCGAGATGCTGGCCATCATGAATGCAGCCGGCACAAAGGATGCGCTTGACAGCAGCTACATTGACGACCGGTGGATTAATAACAAAATGGTGCGTCACGACCGGAAGCGACAGTCAATGGTGGTGCTGCCGCGAGCCCGTGAGAATATTATTATTTAAATAAATTCTGTCTGTAGACAATGCAATCGCAATTTAATTGCGCTTTTCGGGTTTTATTATAAAACTGTTATTTTGTATTATTATGTAAATAAATAATTAACCTGTATGTATTAAAATTGAGATTTTTTGTTATTATTATTAATTTTATTTGGCATCCAATTTAGCTTACTCCGTATAATTCAATATTGTCCACCAAATATTTGAAAATGTACCACCAAAAAATATTTTTTTTGTTCATCTAAAAATTCAAAAATGTGCTCCTAATGCACATATTTTTTTTTTGGAGAGCGATTTATTTTATGCCATTTTATTTTGATTATTTTATGAATATTTTTATTTTTTTTAAAAGCGACATTAAGCTTCCGCATTATTAAAGATTAAAGAATCAAATTGATTATTTTATCTTCAGTGTCTTACAAGCTATAGGAATGCAATCCTAATGAAATGACTTACAACATCCTATTCTCTTATTGTGTGGCCCCCTTTTTAGCTTTATGATACCATAAAAGTAGCCTTATAGCAACATTTAAAATAATATGATAATAACATTTAGTTTAAATACATGTTATAATTGATATTAACAATAATGTTGAGACTTATACGGTTGTATGCTTATCAGGCTACCTATATGATAAAAAATAAGTTATATTGTATATTAGCTCAAATTACTATGCATAATCTGATGATGTTTTAATAGATGCTTCCAGAGGAAAAACAACGATGAGGATCAACCAACAGCATTTTTGGAGTTTTTAGAGAAAAACACTAAACAGGATACAAGCATCATAAAGCTATAGTTAAGCGAATTGAATACATCGATAGAAAAACTTCGTGTACGTATTCCTTGGTCAATTCTAAGAAAAAACATATAAATAAAATTTTAACGAAATTTGAAAATCGAAAATTAAAAAATGTTTGCCATTTGAAAAAAAATATTTCGGTTTTCGAATTTTGAATGAATGTAACTTTTTAGGCACCCGTTAAAATTATCTTTTACCTTATAGCTTATCTGAAAGGTCTCGGCAACACCTATCCAAGTAGTCCAAATAATAATGTCCAACGGGTGCGTAAAAGCCATATTCATTTAAATGAGTTCCGGTCGAAAGCAGTTTTTTAAATGACTACCATTTCTTATAAGATAGCGACTTTCGAAAAAATATTATTTGTATGTTTTGTCTTAGAATTGACCAAGGAATACTTATACGAATTTTGTCCGTCGATGTATAGACGTATAGTTCAAGTTTTCTCATGATTGTATCAAGCAGTTCAATTTCTAATAAATCTCTAAAGGTCAAATTTCTTAAGGTCTAATTTCATATTCATTTCCATTTTGATGCACTTTTATTTCCAATTTTACTTTTTTTACACTAATCCAAGTTTCAATGTAAATTTTTTTAAGGTTCCATTTCCTAAGGTCAAATTTTTCAAGGTCATATTTATCAAGATCGAATTTCTCAAGGTCGAATTTCTCAAGGTCATATTTCGCAAGATCTAGATGCACAAAATTTTTGTTGTGTACTAATAATTATATATGGGTCTATTTCATGCCGTCAATGTAAACTGACAATAAATGGCATGGTGGGATTTCTACTATTCGCTTGTTAAGTGGATGACATTCTCACATTTGGTTGAAGAAGACCATATGAAAACATAATAAATAATGCTACGATTAACAAATAATATTAAAATACCGGTATTGATGATGATGAGGGGATGGGGGACCGTCTCACATAGACTAGTCCAGCACGTAGGCCACCAGGAGGGCCCATTGTACTAAAACCCGTTTCTTAGAGACGGTCCCGGTTGCGGTAATACCGGTATTGCATTCTCTAGTTCTCAGTATATGGCACAGAATATCCCAATGGACTATCAATGGATTTCAAAGTGTCTATTTAGTGTCTATTTAAAGGTCTATATGCTGCTGGAGATAAGATTACGCGTAATCCGGTCTCCACAAATTCCAAGATAAATTATCGTAAAAATAAATGTGTCGAGATTACATTTGACGAATAAATATTATTGACGCATAGCTAGCATCGCTAGGTCTACTATATTCATTCATAAATCGTCATTAATCATTAATCATCATTTTGAGAGCTAAAACGATATAGCTCTCGATGTGCAATTTATCTTGCTGTTGAATTTTGTTAATAATACGAAAAATAGCTCTCCGAGTTAGGTTAAGAGCTAGGGTTGGCTAAAGATCGGGATAAGCATAATTTTGCTCCCGGCGAATATTTTGGCCGTGAATATCATACAAGGATTTTTTATACTTTTATTTTTTTCATAATTTATTTTTTCAAATGTATTAAAGCTGATCAATTTTTGTCAAGTTAAAAGTAAAAACCATCTCTTTTTTACCTGCATTTATAAGAATTTTTAATCATACCAAGCAAAATAGTGTCAAAAACAAGTAAAAGACTAAAAGATTATTAACAAGGGAATGGAAATGAATGAAAACGCTCTGGCAATGACAAAAAAGGCTAACACCCCTCCAACCTCTCAACTATAATTATATTTTTGTGTTTGTATAAAATATACTTGTATCTTTTAAAAAGAGTATAGAAAAAGAGGATTTTAAATTAAAAACTTTTTTAAAAACTACTCATAATGGCATAATATGCCATACTTTCTAAATAATCTTTTATAAAAGTTTGTTTATAATATATACAACGTACTTCCTTCTTTAAATACCTGATCTTATTTGGTATTTAATTTTGTTTGTGACAGACATTTTGTTTGTGAGAATATCTCCATCGTGATTCTCTGCTCCACAAACCAAGCTGGACGCTGCTGTTACTGTTACTTAACTTTTAACTTCTTTAAAGATCTTTTTTTGATCCTGATAGTCTTCTGTAGTATGTATTATCATTATTAAAATTGCAACCAAATTGTGGATGATGTCAGTCATTCCATTTACACACGAAAATTGGGCTTTCATGTGAAACCAACACCGAGCTTATTTTTTCCTACTTAGATCACTTAGAATTGAAGAAAAATTTTCACAGATAATTGCGACTAAAATAACATAATATCGACATTTTTTCGTAGTCATTCAAAAACATTTCCAGTTTGGGCCATTAAAACCACCTGGACCATTTATATCACCGCCTGGACGGTTAATTAGAATAAGACGAAATAGTTTATGTCCAATAATTTAACGTTTTTTTCTCCAAATGAACTATAACACCTTACTTCTATCCTATAATAATGTTAAAATATTATATTCTATTGCACACAACACACAAGTCAATGTGCCGTATGCCTAAAAATAGCAATTGCTTTTAATCCAATCTAAGCAATTACTTATAATCGTATAGAAGATTTATAGTAATTGCTTGTATATTTTTGAATTAAATGCAATTGCTATTTTTATGTATATTAGTTATCAGTATAAGAAAATTTATCATTATGTTTCATACTATTAATTAAAAACATAATTTCAAATATTATTTTTAATTTTTTTTTGATCTGTTTGACATAACTACATAAACATATATACAAAAATTGCAGCCTGCCGACATTTATTTTAAATTTATAATAAATATGCATAAACTTAATATTATATATAAAACACACATACACCATCACATTTATACATTCTTAAGTCTTTACTTACACAACATTCTAGTACAATTATTTTCGGCAACATAATCATTGACCTATTGCATCCAAACGACAACACGCGTCGATAAATAGATAAATAATTAAATCTAACGGTTTCTCAATTCTAAAAAAATACAATACACTCACAGCTCACGAATTACATCCACAACAAACAGTATTATTAATCGTGTTATCACTTAACTAATACAACTTTGAATATGACTTAGCTATAAACTCTCGCTATTTTTCTGATCATGAATTAAAACGACTGAAAAAATTAACCATAGCATAAAACACACCGCTGAAACACGCACACTAACAAAGGTAGACGTTATATGAAATATTTTTTACATGATAGGACCAACACAACGAATGCAGTTATCATTGTTTCGTATACGGACTTTTATAGACGATGTCATTTTGCACTAGAACAAAACATACGCACAGTGGTCAAAAAAGACAAATACAAGATAAAAACATAAAATCTATCATTTTTAGTAAATATGAATGTGGTTTGAATTCGTTTGATATATCCTATTAATAATTATATTGTAATTCCATTTTGTCCTCTAAGTTTTATATATTTTATTTGATTTTAGATCTGTATATAGTAGGGTGAGTCGATTGAAATTGGATTTGTATTACCCTCAGGAAACAACAGTTATAAAATAAGAAAATGTATGGTAAATAAAAAAAACTATATTATTGCATTGCATTTAAAATTTTAAAAAATAAAAAAACATGCAATTTGAATCATACATGGATATTCAAACTTAAGGGACGGATTCCTTGTTCTATTGAACAGGATTAATTTAAATTAATGGAAGCACGCTTCGGTTTTTTTCGTTTAGGTGTTACCGAGACCATTCAGTTCACATTTGGCCAGTGGAACAGTAGTCATAAAGAAAAAAATCGAAAAAGGGCAAAAAAGGGTTAAAATAGAAAAATCCCTTTCACTATCTTTGGAGTTTAAAAAAATGATATAAAAAATCCATTTTGGTTTGCCTTTTTGATTTTTTTTTTTTTTATTTTGCTTATTTTGCACATTTCAGCTAATTTGAGTACATTTTTAGTCATTTTTAGTGTATATTTTAATTAACAAGCTCAAACAAGCTAAATCATTAAAACAAAAAATAGTAATTTCAAAAAAAACAGTGGTTGTAAAATATTTGTTTAAGTTTTTTTTTAGGAGTAGAATGTATTGGTAACAATATACTAACTCTGAGGTAAAAGCCAAATACGCTCCAATTACATCTGTTCCAAATAGCTATCATTCAGTGGACTGTATGTTTTAATATTTACATGTATATTTAGTTTTTTAACAATATAATTTTACATGCGCAAATAAGTAAGTAACTCGAATCTGTCCCTGGTTGACCAAGACGTCAGCAATTCTATTTATCGTACCGCTTACTATGATATTCCGTATTTTCTTTTTCTTTGATTGCTTTTGCGTGTCCGCTTGAGTGTATATTATCGTTGATATTGCGTCTGACTGAATAACATCCGTCGATGTAGAAAAAATGATTAGGTACAAAAGTTATTTTCTTTTTTTTCTATTTTGTATTATTAAGCCCACATTTATCGTTAATCCATTATTACCACAACTTCACACATTAAGACCTATTTTAGGTAAAAAATTAAATTATCAAAGAAACCGTACTTGAATAAATCAATTTGAATAACTCCATACGATTTAATGGACGTTTTGGAAAAGGAACCTAAAATATGAGAACGTTCGTTTACTGATCCTCATGAAAATTTTCGCAATCCTGTCGGAACCCCACAAAACCGATAAACTGCTTATTCTTCATTGATACCTGACAGCTCTCAATTTCGGAAAATTCAAGTACGAATCATATGTTTCATACGTTATTCTTCAATTGTATTTTCTGGGGCAAGGTTTGCAAGCATTTTTATATCGAAAAAGGACTTTTAGAATTTAAATCTGATATTCCTTTAATCGTAAACACTTGAAAGACGCCGTTTCTTCAGAAAAGCTTTTTGTGCCGTTAGGGTTAATAAGATTATATGAATTTGGTGAGGAACGTCGCATGTGGGACAGGACCTTCAATCTTGTTCTTATTGAAATCATATTGTCTTGGCTCAGGATAAAGTCATCCAGTGTAGACAATCTTATACTTGAGAGTCCATGTGTAGAGATGCTTGTTAAAACAATGACTAGAGAAAATTTAGCGTTTTGTGATGAGTGCCAATAATGAATTATCTCGGCTCGGTACCTTACGATCAGGACTACTTATGAAGTGTTTTGATTGTCGGTATTTTGCAGATTCTTCCCAAAGGGCAACCTGTATTTTCTTTACCTTGTCCATACTTGATCCAACTTGAGCCAAATTTACGACTTCCTCATTCCCAGATATATCCGAGTGACCTGGTACCCATATTAGCTCATCGTTGCTTTTGGTTGATATTTATGTAAGTATTAGGGACGTTTTCCGATATGCAGCATATTTCTCCAAAGGGATTACTATGCGTATACTACAGAATACTCCTGCTCCTGCTCCAGAATTTGTTTTTGATCCATCAGTGTAGATTGTTTTGTCATTCTCACCAGGTAGTGAGCGCTCGTACATCCAATCTTCCCTACTAGGGAAAGAGATTTTAAAAACTTGGTTGAAGTTGAATTTTTGGAGCATTTGATAAGGCGCCATAAGGTAGACTGTTTGGTTGAAAACAGATTCTCTGTTATCTTCCTGGTGACCTAGGCTGTCCCTTTCGTATAAAACGACGTTGAATAATCTTTTAGATGTCAAGAAAGCTTCATTATTTAGAGCCAGCGGAGGTAAATCCACTAACATTTTTAAAGCGTCTGTTAATGCGATTGGCTGATCTCTATGCAAGTGTTGCAATTTCCTTTTAAAGAAAGTAGAATTATTTTAATTGAGGGATAAATGCCGAGGGATATAATTTACATTACATTATATTTTTATATTTTTGTTTGTTTTTTGGTAGGTAACTTAAAAAAAAATATGTTTTTTTTGGAGTAAATGTATATGTATATGTAATGTTATCAAACGCGTTTAAAATAGGCTTTTCTAAAGTTAGAAAAATACTTAATTAAAGGGCTTTTAAAAAAGTAAAAAAATCACTTATGGAATTGAACCTTTTATGCATATTTAAAATTGTACCTATCTATTCGATTTAATTACAATAATATGAAAAATTCTTCATATTTTTATCTCTTTTTTTAGAGTTTATAATAAGTACAGAAACCAATTTTCCAAAAAAGGGTTTTGATCTAATTGGACCTTTTAACTTACTAATCAAATCGACCACAATTGCCCCAAAATCGGCAATGGACATAAAGTCGTCTCTTACACATAACGATTAAATTCAAATTTTGAAACAAAAGTAGAAAAAAACCTTGTTAGCTTAAGCAATAAGCAAATCGAATTATCACTGGGCTACCAAATATATATGTGAAAACGCGTAATTTTCAGGTTATGTTATTTTATCTTATTTAACATAGTTCTGATCACTATCAAATAGATTGAACCAATTAAGAGTTCAATTTTGGGTTGAAGTAGAGGACGTGGCGTGACGTGAACAACAAATGTTTAACTGTCTTACTTAAGGTAATGAGTGACCTTTTTCCATATTTACTTTTCCACAACTTCAAGAATTTCACAGCTTTTTGCATTTGTTTCGACCATTTTGGAGTAAAGAAATGCGGGTATATGTTTTCTTGTCGAAATCGTTCTTCTTAATCTAATCATTCTGCAATGATGCTTATTTGAGATAATGGTTATCTCAAAGTGGTTCATACATGGTAATATTAATCCAGTAAAATACGAGATTTTAAATCACATTTCTCTACAATTGGTTTTGCCTTTCATTTCTCCACTGAACCTGATTTCTAGCTCACCCTCATTTTCAGATAGTCATTAGGAGTTAAACATAATTCGTAGATTATTTTTATTTTAACGAGCTTGTTGTCTCCTATCGCATAATTTATTCATAATTTTTATACACATTTTTAATAATGTATATTCTGATAAATTCTTTTCTAATTCTTAGTGAATCTTAATCATCCAAGAGGTTATTGGAACAATCCCACAATTCCACACTAATTTAAAACTCAAGTTTGCCAGATTGGATTTTTGTGATTTTCAGATATCTCATATCTTCACAAGTGAAACAATTATGGATTTCTTATAAGTTGCTGGATGCATTGATTACGATAACAGTCAATGAACCCGTTTTTTGCCCTGTGGCGTTTAAAATACATATTTGTGGATTCCAAAAAAACGTTCAATTTCCGTTTTACATTAAAGACATTTAATCTAATATATTTGAATCATTCTTCAAAAAACTAGATAAAATATGTTGTAAATGTTTCTGAGGTTAACTAATTATAATTATACATATGTTTGCCTGAGCTTCCTTGTTTCCAAGGAAGTACTTTGTATGTATAAATAATACTGTGTATATGAACAACTACTAGGTGCATTGCCAATATCTCGCCCATTTTCATTCAGTAAATCAGAAATAGATCCGCTATCGGTCTCGGCGACAAGTTCAACTGTTGATGTGTTTACAACACCATTAAATAATCTTGAGAACGTTAAGACGAACGTGAGAGCGAGCCAAGTGTTTGGCTCGATTTATTTTAGAACTTTATATCATACATACAACTTAATCCACATGCATAATGTATATAGTAGGTATATGTGCATACGAGTACGTAATTATGAAATCAACAAAATCAAATTAAAATATCAGTCTCTATTTTTTCCTCTTTGTTAGGAACAACCCACTTAAATACAAAAAAATCTGTACTAACTTGATCCACAAGAAGCTCCTTTGAAAATAGTTTCCAAGATGCACTCAGCAGCAGCCCACACGAGATTCACTTATTTTTTTCGCACTCCCCTGATGACGAAGATCGTGAATCGCACCAACTTTAAGGATATCACCAAGAACGCACTTAATTGCATTAAGGCAAACGCACAGTGGGTCCACGTAATCGGAATCTCCAGAATATACCCAAATTAAGGCCACCACTATAGAACACACCGTTTTAAGAGTATAACCCCGTTAATCCGACATGCACTCTTGAGAATCTTATATAGAAGATTGCAAACGCGCGCGCGTCCTAAGCTTTCGAGTGTTTTTACCGAACTATCGACCGAAGTTTGTTTAAATATTTCAAAAGGTACTCGCCTTTAGATACGTATGTACATTACAGTTGCCAAATTCTACAGATTTATTTTTGTCAAACTCAAGACATTGAAATTTATAAGATATATAAGATTTTACATATTGCACATCATATATAGAAATAATATAGAAATTAAAAAACAATATAATGTGCAGACGGTAATGAATAGTTTGTGTACGGTTTCACAGATGCACAAACGTGTGCAGAGCATAACTTCTTATAACGGTGTATGTTGGGATGCATCTAATTATAACGAGCTTTATGCTTTATTAATGTAGTCGCGTGTTAGACTTTGGCAGATTGACGATCGGAGTGAGAAATTTTGTTTTTGTTTGTAATGATGCTGATCTACCGGTTATATCCGGTTTATGTTTATCAATTGATTGTATACATTTATATTTTATCGATAAATGAAGTGGTTGATAAATACTTTTTTGAATATGCAGAGAATGACCGTAATTTAATAATAAAAATAATAAAAAAGAAAATGTTTCTCGGTGGTTTTTGCTCTCCATTTTTCTAATCATTTAAAATGACTGTCTGATTTTACTAATAAATAATTATTGTTGCCAAGAAATTTACAATTGTTCGCCAAGAAATTAGTATTTAATTAACGATTAAAGACCATATTAAAATTCCAGAAATCACAATCTTGGCGACCAAAATATATATTCTGACGCCATTTGGTTCGGTTTGAACCAACGTGATGAAATCGAAATTGACATTTTATAAAGTTTAGTCACGAATTGCGATTTTTTAAATTACCAAATATTTTATAGTTAAAGTTTAAAATTTTATAATTTTAATATTTTGTTGCATTTGGTTTTCAATATTTAACAAATAAAAAAACAATTGGCTTCCAAATTTTTTATGTTATATCAAAAAAATTAAAACTAAAACAATAACCTATTCATATATTTAAAAAAAAAGTATTTATAAATGTTTCATAAAGCTTGGATAAGAATTAGGAGTTTTTTTTTAATTTATATACAAATATTTATTTTTATCACAGACATTTTTTTCTTTAATGATGTATTAAAAATTGATAATTATTATTAAATTGTTTTTAAAATATACCAATTTAAATCATTTTCAAAAAACACTCATTTGTTATTTTGTTTTAATTTGTTTATGTTGTTCAACTTAGATACTAATTAAGAAATTTGTAATTTTTTAATATGTAAAAAAATCAATCGGCTCTAGATGCACCCATTTACTTATTTTTAAAATGACTTTTTTATAATACGAGTACCTACGAGCATATATTTTAAATATTCCATAAAGTTTAGTTACAAAAAATTACTGTTATTTAAAAAAATGTAAAAAAAACTCGATTTGCTATATTATAGTTAATAGTTGATTGAATTTAGAAAAATAATAAAAAATTAAAGTTTTTTTTGTTTAATATTAGCTAATAATTAAATACATTTACATTTACACCAGTTCTTTGAGAAAATACTCATTTTTTATATACTATTTTTTTATACTATTTTTATTAATGATTTTGAATAAGGATATTTTAGTTATTAAATAATGTAAAAAAATCGATAAAGCTTAGGTTCATATTTCGGGATACTATCATGTTTACAATTATTGCCCTTTTTATTCAAAAAACAAAAATTATTTAAAGAAAAAAGGCAAACAAGATTATTGTTGATATTGGTAAGCTTTTATTCTTGAGAGGTAGTACTTTGTTACGAATTACGATTACGATCGAACAAGGCACACTAGAAAACCTTTCTCGGATGAAGACCATGAGAACTGAACTAAGACCAAAGAATTACACATGATAAACCGTTATGCCTATACTAATCTAACTAAATCATTACGCCACAGCTATATTTGTATAACATAATTTAAACTGATTTAAAAAATACAAATTTTTAAATTAACTTATTTATGCCAATTTCTTCAGTTCCGATTAAACTATATCCGTGATTAAAGTAATCAATTAACATTAATAATTCGTATTTTCTCTGATTACCAAACCATTAATTAACTTTAATCACTTGATTAGATAATTTGTCATTTTTGTATGATTAAGTTAATAGGCAGTTAATAGGCAATTAAATTTTGCCTTCAGAACTATATACTTATTATTAAATAAATCGACTACGAGATTGGGAAAGTATTTGGGATGATTGGAACGATGACAAGGACAAATGGGACTATCTATACTTTCATAAACAGTTCCTTTTTTTGTAAAAGACGGATTTGTCCTAGGCACTCGCACGGCAGCGATCTAACCTAACTTTTTAAATTTTTGGTAAACACTAGTGCTGGCAATATCCGTTTTTAAAGAAACAGGTACCCAGATCAAAAAAAAAACCGGACACCCGAATTTGGACCCGAAAGACGGGTCTTGTCCCGAAAAACGAGTCTGGACCCGAAAACGGGTCTGCACCCGAAAAACGATATGTGAGTTTCTTTATTCTTTGCATTTGAATTTGTATGAGAAAATTTTAAAATTTTGAAATCTATATTAATGTTTTACGTTTAATGTTATTTTTTAGAATTCATTCACAGCTCCAACAGCTCTTGACACACAAAAAAATAGGGAAGCCAGCCGAGCTTCTTATGTGATTGCCCGATTCCCGCGTGCCATCAGCTCTATATAGATTTCAAAATCATATTATAAATTGACGCAATCTGATCAAAAGTGAAGAAATAATAATAATTATTATTATCAGTTGATTACGTACCCTCGATCAACTAATCGGGCTAATATTATATCACTGATTAACCAAAAATGTAATCAGGACTAAATAAATTCGCTTTTCGAGATATTATTTATTTTGATTTCATTGTTTTAGATTTAGATATATATTTATATAAATATTCAAAAATCGATTTGCATGCACGGATTCTTTTGCGGCCTAATTAACCAACTTCCTGTCATCCAATCGAGCTGAAACTTGGCCCATGGACTTTTAGCCGATGACAATGCATTTCATTAAATTTTCCCTTATCTCTCATTAGGGGGTAACCAAATATGGTCAGAATCCTTAATTGGGCAAAAAGGGTAAACATTTAAAAGGTACTAGATTTTTTTTTTTAAATATGTGTTTCTTTACATTTAACCCTTTGCTGCCCAAAAAAAGTTAGGGGTGGTCAAATACATAAACCAAGAAAGAGAAGTTGAGAAATTATATGAAAACATTGTTTTTAGGGTTGATTAATTTAAGATCAGCTAATTGTTTTAAATTATTTTGTTGTATATATTTTGTTAAATATATAATGTTTCAAAATTTCATAAAATTACGTAAGTCTAATTGTGAAGAAACAAAATTTATTTCTTTCCGGTTTTGCATTTTTTATTACTTATTTTATAATAAATTGGCAAAAAAAATTGTCCATTAAAAAATGGACCACAATGATGTATTTTTATTAGAATTACGATCAATTTAGTATAAAATATTATAATAAAATAAATATTTGTTTAAAGTTTAGTTATAAATTAGGGACTTTAAAAACAAGATTTTGCTTTTGAAAGTGACAATATAATATTTTTTTAAATTGACCAATTTAGATTTATTGGATAAATCTCTTTTAATTTTCTTTATAAAGAAGTTGGTTTATAAATTAAAATAAAAAACAATTAGGTTCTGTTAAAAATTTAAAATAAAAAAAAAAAAAAATTAAAGTTTTTTTATAGTTTTTTATAGGAACAATTTATATAAATATATATATTTTTTTTAGTATAATATAAGTGTTTTAGTTTTTAATAAGGTAAATTCCACCACTGTTTTTACAGAGATGTGCTGCACTTGCCGTTCCACTTCAGTTCATTTTCAACCTTTTTCTGTCCACTGGCAATTTTTAGCGATACATGTAAAACGTATTACATCACTCCTATTTTTAAAACTGGTTCCAGAAGTGATGTCTCAAATTACAGGGGTGTAGCTGTTCTTCCTACTATAGCTTTACTCTTTGAATCTATTGTTTGCGAAGTGATGACAAATCAACTAAGAAGAGCAATTGCAATAAATCAGCACGGTTTTA
>JAAAKO020052061.1:0-10993 GCA_010015015.2 Bolitophila cinerea
AAAAATAATAAAGTAATGATATTAATTTAAATAAATATAAATCATGGACTTTAACTTTATTATTTTGTATTTTATTTTTTATTGTATTTTAATGTTTTGATTTTGTCCTAAACTATGGTGTTAGGGTTAGCTTTTAGAGCAATCATATAAGTGGTATTATTTATATTGAACTATAAAACGTATGGTCCAAAAAAGTTATAATAATCAAAACGACCACCTAGAAATTTCCAACTTTTGTCAACTACTGGTTTAATTATGATTTGAATATATATAATATATACGTCTCTTAAAAAAAGACGAACCTTAAACTATCATACAAAAAAATCATCAATTTAGAAATTTACCACCTAACTTTGCCCTTATATTGGATTCAATTTTATATTAGGTTTTATTTCGACTCAGGCTTTGTTTAAAAAAACTGACAAGATAATTTTAAATATACTTTACTGACATGCCTATATTTACTTATTCGATTGAAGGTATATTTTGAATGCATTCTCTTAATTTCCTACTCAAGAATCTATATTTAAACGTAGCACCACCGTATGCACCTGTGGGGGATGCTAATTTCAGGCGATACATTCCAGACAGTAATACTTGTCATATTAGATGTACCTCTTTTCAATTTCTAAGGTAGATTCATTGATCTTAATTAAAATACATAAGCTAGGGGAACTTAGATATTAAAAACGGAGTTATGCAGACGTTATGACTGCCCAGTAAATATAAATTCTAAATTTAGGAAAACTTATGAAAAAAAAGTTTTTTTATAATTGATATATCAATTTGGTTTTTAGTTATTATTTTTTTGGGATTTATTCAAGCAAAAACGATAATGTCTTCGAAATTATTTTGTCTCTGTATTTCTATTGGTAAACAAAAAAAATGTAAAGCTTTCAAAAAGGTTTAGAAAATAAAATCTTTATTATTATACAAAGACACATAGACACATAAAAATAGATCCTTCTTGTATTTTAAACGAAATTTATTTAAAAATAATACAGCAAAAAATAAAAACGCACAAAGCGGATAAAGCCTTGGAATTATGATGGTAATAAACGCAATCTATGTTTTGCAAATTTAATTCCACCCTAACTTTCAATAATAGGTTTCTGTACAAAGAAATGAAAAATGCATGAGCTTTGTGATTTAAAAAAAAATATATATGTTTTTTTTTCCAAACAGAGTAAATTTCTATTTTTAATAATAATATTTATAAAATGGCGGCTTAGCTAATGCATTGCTTGTTTTGGTCGACGCGGTGCGCTTTACAGTTTATATTTTACAGCATTGCCAGTTTATTTAAAAAAAGCAATTATATATTATTAAATTGTTTTTTTTTTTTTTTTGCTTCAACATACCAAAAAAAAAAAATTCTGTAGGCCTGCAAATGATTTTTTTTCTAAGAGGTTTATAAAAATTATATGTACATATTTTTTGGGGTAAGACTCAGTGATGATGAAATTATACCGTTTGTTCACTAAAATTATACCTATACCTATTCTTAGAAATAACACCCCACAGATGATAACATTTATGCAGAAAAAAAATATATCTTTTATTTGCCCTTTTATTGCCCTAGCCCAACAACAACTGATTTCAAGATTGAGCTGATGTATTTAAATGTTTTCTAATGTTTATTTTTATAAATACTACGAGTATAAAAAAAAACTATAACTTTTATACTTTTTGACTTTTCAGGGCGTTAAAATAAAGATGGACGATGCCGGTAATATTCTGATCCGACGTTATGCCAAAAGTAACGTTTACATAAAAAGCACTGCCAATGGTCCGAACGACGAAAACGCCATCGGTTCGGAGATTTTGAAGTTACCAAATAATGCACTAGAAACAGAAAAAATCGTAAAGGTAAGATTTTTATATGATTTTCAAAGTAAATTTTCTTGACTTTTTTATTAAATTCAGGTATTCGACATGAAGAAATTCCAGTCAAATGTAAATCGCGAACTGCGCCGTGCTTATCCTGACCGCAGACGATTGGAGACGCAGTGCCTGTCGGCAGTATCATTTGTCAAGTCCGAGAACGATGTGCTGGACTGTCCGATCTGGGTACTGATAGTAAACGTGGTCGCAATGGACATGCTTAAGAGTAAACTGCCTCCTGGTGAGTTTAAATACAACTTATAGCTGCTTTTTTAATCGCCTGGCCAGCGGTGGCACTGCGCCACACGCGTATTTGCACTTCGCGCAAGCATACCAAATAAAATTCAGTAGCAATTTTAACGAATCACTTTTAGCAACTCCTTTTTGTACATATTGACAAATGCAGTGCAAAATTCTACAAATGTCTTTTTTGTCAATTAAATTTTATATAAACGGAACATATTCGCGCAAGATCGAAAATAATTAGTTTGCATTTCTAAGTGCCATAGCTGGTTAATTAGGAGTTATCACATGCTCGATGGTCCACTTAAATTACTCTATGATCGAGGCTCATACGAAAAGAATGCAATTATTTATTTGAATATGGAATAGCGTGATCATGTTTAACGTTAGAGAAGCTTAGTTTTCAAAATAACGTATTAAAATAAATAAAATATAATAATAATCCATCACATGAGGATAAATTACTATGACCGCGTGTGTTTTACGAGGCTTTCTTTATATATATATATAAATAAATATATTATTTATATACATAAACATATATAATATAGTGCCTATGTCTATACAATTCGACAGGCGCTCGCTGATTGCAATATTCACGAAGAGTGAACACTCTTACGAGATGCATAATTAAGAGAAAGTTAATAAAGAATGCATATTAAAGTAACCGTTGTATATGCACAACAAAATACGATTTGTCTTAAATAAAATGGAGAAGAGCTTGCATGTATTGTGTTTTGCAGCGTGTCTTCACGTCTAGACAATTTATTCATATCTACTCATACAATAATAAAATTTTAATTAGTTTTTACTTTTTATTAAATGTATATGATTATAAATGCTTCAGCAAACAAACAAAAAACGATTTACAATGTATGCACTTATTCTATTATTTTATTTTCCAATTTTATTATTGATAATACATAGATATAATAAATAATATAATAATGACAATAAATCAATAATAAATTCTAAATAAATTATTATTTATCTAAACGTTTCTCGCTTATTTACAGTGCAACGTCCGCTAGATATTAAAAACCGACCCAGAATACCGATTCCAGACGAGGATCCATACAGTGTGGCTGGTAACGGTGGTGGTAGTGGTGGAAGCGGCAACAGTTCGGGCAGCTCTGGATTTGGAACGACACTTGGAGGAACAAACGGAAATACAGGTAAAAATAGATTACTAAAATGCATTTTTCTAGTCGCTATAATGTCTATATAATGCAGGACACGTTGCTGCTACCCGAGAACAGCTAATCCTACAGGCACAACAATTGGCACAACGAAGAAGCGAAAAACCTCCAAAATTGCCGCCACGTGATAACGTTTATCCACACGACATTCCAAAGGTAATAAAATCAGTCAAATATGCATAAACTTGCACTTTATACATCAATAAAAGTGAAATCATATAATAATTTATTTAATTCTTTATTCAGCCTGACTATGATGACATTCATGACGATGATCGCGTCAAGTCGTTTAGAGGAAAATCGGACAAAGGCAAAGACTTAAACAAAAAATACGGTAAGATCACACTCAAGCTCAAATTAACCTAGTTTTTATGACCTGCTTTACAAAATTTGTATTTAATAAAAGTACAAATTTTGAATAATGAAATATTTTATTTTTGCACAAAAGTTTCTGCGAATCGACCATTTTAAAAACGAAAATTTGACAAATAATACAAATCATAGTAAAATATTTAAGTTTGTGCTCTAGTCGTTCATTCAAATTGTGTCAATCGCTCTTAGTGTATAGCAATTCAATCTTTATCTTATAATTAATTTAAGCATCCAACATTAGTCAATAAGTTGTACCAATGTATTGAAACTGGTTTGTGTGTTCGGTTTCACCTAAAAAATGGGGGACGACGGCTTATTAACGTACAGCTGCTGATTTGCATATTCAAAGCGAGCTCAAAAGCCTTGGACATTTTTGTCAAGAAAACAAGATTATACACATTTTTGGACTATGCGTTCGGCAAAAATATATAAAAGACATGAGGAGATAAGATTTTATTGATAGACATGTTTAGTTTTACTATAGATTGAATAATATATATTTAAACTACAGGTGTGGTCATGGTCTGAATAAAACCATATACATTTTATGTTTTTAAAAAATATTTACATATTATAGGTTAGTAACAAATTCCCAGATTGAAATTCCTGAAACTAAAATCCGGAAAACCTTACACAGAAATAAAATGTATATCGTTCCGACCGTTTTTTACCAAATATGTACCAATATTTATTACTTAAAGTTAAAAAATCGACTTTTTTAGATATGAAAATAAAATAGGTAAAATATGTATTCTAATATTTTAACTATTTTGGCATAAATACCTAAACTATTTTTTTATAAGTTTAATATATTATAGAGATTCAATTGTTCCTTTACAAATCCAATTTGACGATAACGTTTTATATAATTCCTATTTATATTTATAATTTTTGTTTGGTATTTTATTAGGTTCTACTCCTTAAAATAAAATTATTCAGTAATGTTATTTATTTATTAATACTAAAACAAATAATATTTATTATAAACATTTAAGGACTAATATTAGTATTCAATTTAGATGTAATTAACAGTAGTTTTATTAACGTTGGTAAACTTAAATTTAAACATATTGAATTTTTTAATATCTTTGTAGATTTTTTTTGTATTGATAATTTTATTTTAAAAATGTATTAAAATTCAAGTTATTTGGAGCTTTATTTAACAATTTAACATATTCTCTAAATAAAGTTAATTTCTAACCTATCTGAGAAAATCACACTGTTTGTTGTGATTTACAAAAAAACACAACATTTTAAATTGCTCATATAAACGGGAAGAGAAGCATTTGGGCAATCATTCTTTCTTCCTAAGTATTTTTAAGGATTTACATTCACATATTGAACGAATTTCAATTGGACAAATAACGATTAAAATTTAAAAAAAATGTATAAGAATATTTTCCCTTATTTAAAAATGAATATATATTCTCCACAAAATTCCACTTAATAGCAGGCAAAGAGTTTAAAGGCAAAAAAACTTAAATTTTAAATTATTTTAGGAAGGAGTCTGATTAACCCTAAACCGTTTTTGGGGCACAAACGACCCAAGTGTATTGATCTATTTTAATAATATTCAAAACAACAAAACAAAAACTATAAAATATAACAAAAAAGAAGACAAATGTTAAAACTAAAGAACCATTTCCTAGAGAAATAAGAGTATAGTAGCTCAGGCAAATGGCTTATAAAAAGGTGGGGATTTTTGATATAGTTAGTGCCTTTGAAAATAACCTTTACTAAAACACACTTTAACTTTAGGATATTTATTGAAAAAAATTGTGATAATATGTAAAATTTACGTTTTTTTTGTAAATTTTAACGGGTAAAAAAGTTACAAAATTTATTATAAAAAAGGTTTCAGAATAAAAAAAATCCAAAATCACAAAACCCCGCAATTTTGCAATCGTATTTCGGGAAATTGTCAAAGAACCTAGTAATACACCTATTTTGCGCAATAATTTTGAAAATTACGAAATAAACTCAAAAATAATTTATATATTGTTGATTCCTTTTTAATAAAATGATGTAGTTATTTCGACGGATGGTATTGAATACTATTGCAAATTATTGTGTATAAAGTTTTAGCCAAGAATATCAAAATAAATTTTACTATTATTTATAAAACATAATTAAAATATATGTTTTCTTTAGATGACCCCTACTATTGCGGATTGCGTGCACGTGTACCAAACTTTGCTAAAACTACAAAGGGTCGATCTGCAAAGGATACAACGTCCTCTAAACGTATATCAGTGGCTCACCTCCAGCATCCTGCGGTCGCACTTCATCCACACCAGAATCATCATCATGCGCAACAGCAAATACAGCATCACGTAATGGCTGCTCACCAACACCACCAACAGCAACAGCAACAAATCATGCTCCAACATGCCCGAAGCTATGAGAGTGGCATCGGTATGTATAGAAACCTAAACTTTGAACCATTTCCGTACCGACACAAAGACCGCCACTTGCAACCCGACCACCATGACGAACGTGATCCAATAAAAGCGAGCATTGCAACCGCTGCTGTTGCTCGAAACACTCTGGACGACCACATACGAATACAGACGCACAAGCACCACCAACTTCTGTTGCGACAGCAACTGGACAATATCAGTGCACGCCACCATTCACAATCACCCACTAACATTATTGTAACAAATAACCCTTTATGTGAGCTATACGGCCTTTATCGGAAACCACCAAACAACTCCAGTAGTACCACCGCTGGTCGTCAGTGGGTTGGTAGCGACAGTGATCTCTATCATGGTACAAAAAGTACCAGAGGTCGCTCTAGCTACGGTGAATTCTCTGTTGACAGTATGGACCGCATCCGGCAAGACTCCACTGATTTGGCCAGCCTGATGCGAAGAAATTTGTACTTTCGAGAAAACTATCTCTATCCATTCTATAAGAATCATTATCAAATATCCGATGACGATCCAATGACACACCTAAAACGATCTGCTTCTACCGAAAGTTTTTTTGGTGTAGAAATTCATGAAAAACCACCATCACCTTCCAAACAACTCTCTGCCAACATTCGAAGTAGCAAAAAAAAGACAAATGTTAAAAATCTTCGAAACGGTTCTAAAAAAATCAACAAACTAGGTCGAACTTGCTCGCACCGAAGTATTAGCAGTTCAACGAATGCTGAAGATCATCCCAATATTGTAATGTATAGCACCAAACCAGAGTCGTACTACGTCAGACCTGGACAAATAAGAAGTCAACCGGCTCATTAAATATAATATATAATTTATTTTATTATATACAAATTTTATAAATCAACTTTTTTCATTGCTTCGATTTGATTGCGCCTCTTTCGGCGTCGCTCCCAACGAAACATGTGTACGTTGAAATTATCTTCACTCGGAACTAGACTTGGAACACTGGTTAGATCACTGGATACTATATGTTTATGGCCGTACATTGTCAGTTGATTTTTAAGTTCGGCATTCTTTCGCTCTAGAATTTCTATACGTTCCATCTGACGATTTCGGATCGCGCGACTACGATTGTTATTAATCTCCAACATCTGAATAATTTGATTCTGCTTGATGACCTCTTTCTGGCGATTGGTCAACTTCAGAAATAGTGTCTGTATATCTTCTGTCTTAGCTGACATTTCAGTACTCATCTGATTACACACCATAGATTGTTTGTCGACTTCTGTATAGATATCAACTAGGCGACCTCGTTGACTTTCTTCCTTTTGGTTCATAGAGTCAATGAGTTCACCGCGTAACCGAAGTACTCGCTCATGCATAAAACGTGTCTCTTCTTGTTGGTGCAGCTCCTGAACTATTCGGCTTAGCTCTCGTTTTAGCGATTCAATGTGATGCTTCTTCTCTGCTTCCGAGACATGCAATTGTTCGATTTTGTATTGAAAATCCGCTATTCGAAGTGATTCAGTTTTTAACGTAAGTTCTAGATTTGCGATTATATCATTTTTCTGAGAGATCCATTGGTCTTGTTGGTCTATTTTTGTTTGTGTATTTAGTATAACTTTATTCAATTTCTCAATTTCATTATTATCTATGACATTTTTGTTTTCTATAACTGGATCTTGCTGATCTGATTGTGGGCTTATTTTTACTGCAGTGGCTTTTTCAAGCTGTATCTTAGCTCGTTGCAGTTCTTCATCAAGTGCACTTCTCCGAGACCGTTCCAAATGCAGACATTTCTTTAAATCCGTTAATTTCATCTGAAATTCTTTCTCGGCATTGCTCATATTTTTTTTCAGCGTCAATATCTGAGTCGAATGCTGTTCCAGCTTTTCCCTAAGTTTTTCCACTTCTGTTCGCAGTTTTTTGGTTACGTTTTCGGTAGCGACCATCTCTGCCAATTGTACTTCATTTTTTGTTTTCTCGGTTTTGAGCTGTTCTTTTGTACACTTCATAAGTTGCGTGATCTTTTCGATCTCCTGCTGACGTTCTGATAGTTCTTTTTCTGGTGCAGTTCTACTGCTATTAATCAGCTCTAGTTCTTGAAGCTTTTGGGTCAAATCGGTGAGTTGCTCTCTCATTACTGATGATTCTTTAAGAAGATTGTCGCGTTCGTCGATTATTATTTTTGTCTGAGATTCGTTACGTTCTATTGACACTCCAAAGGTATTGTTAAGTAAATATTTTTGCAACTGTATAACTGCATTCGGTATTGCTAGTATCTGTTCCTGTTCGTGGCACAGAATTTCTTTCTCCATTTTTGTGTAGGACTCTTTGAGCTGTAGGCAGTATGTATCAGTTTCATTGAGCTGAAATAGAATAGAATGGACAATGATTACCTTAATTACACTTTAGCGGGCGAAGTCAAAAAAAGTTTTTAGGATGTATGAGAAGATATTCTTATTACTAAATGTTTTGTTTTTCTGGGAAAATCCTCATTAATGGAATAGTTTAAAGCTTATAAAAGCCTATGTATAATTGGGCTGAAATTTGATATACGGGCTGCTACCCGATTTCAACAAAAAAATTTAGGGAATGTAGAGAATGGTCCCTCTAACAACTTTTGTTTGGTGAGTTGCATCATTATATTTTTTGATTTTCCAATTCCTAAAAGGATAATAGGGTATTTATTTAAAGCATGAGAAAACACATTGACCAAAATTGTTGTATTTGTTTTTTTTATAATTAAAAAAGCGCGCTATTAAAAAACTATTGCCGAAGAAATCGCTTTGCAAAAAAAAACAAGGATAATATTATCAAAAAACCAAAATATTTTCTACCAGAGAAACATAATATCTAAATGCCCTATTACCCTTTTAAGAACAAAAATTATAAAATGTAATGATCATAAATCATACAAACCTAAAACCTTCCTAACTCCCATTTGGGGCCATGCGACGAAATCTCCCCAAACAAATAATGTTAGGGAGATTCTCTCTACCTCCCCTGAAAATGTGGGGAACATTAGGGGAAAACTCATATATATCAAAGTATTGCCGATTTTTGGAATGGAGTGTAAAATGAAGAGAAGAAAAAAAATAATGACAGAAAACTATTGCGTTTTTATGTCATTGTTTAAGTTTCTTTTCTTTTCTATTTTATTTAAAAAAAGCACATGAAAATTATTTTAAATGTGTTTTTGTGATAATATTCAATATTTAGAATAATTATTTACGAAAAAATAACTGATTGTTTTTTTTTGTTTACAAAAAATAAGCATAATACTAGAAAATCCAAGTAAAATACTAACAAAATTTAAAATATTATTTACTAGGAAATGAAAAGGAGAAGAAACTTTGGCAATGACTTTTCTCAACTGTTTACCGTCCTTGGAATTTTCTTTCCATTAAAAATATTCCCTTAAAATCATGTAAATAGGTTTTCTTAACTTTAAACCAGTTCTCTTTTTGGAATTAGGGTATAACCTCTCTTACATCCATTTTTTGGGTCTTTCCGCTAAAGTGTAATTACACCAAATTTTCTCATTACACTCATACCTTGTCCAGCTCATTAAAATGTTTTATATTCTGGTCCATAAACTGTTGAAGCAATCGAAATCCGCACTCATGAAACTTCCAAAATTCTCCACTGATGTACTCCAGTAACATTTCATTATTGGATACAAAATTCGTTGTATTTTCACAGCCATCTCCTGAATTATTTCTTTTCTTGGTGCTACCAGTATCACACAGAATGTTTTGTTGCTCACTAGAATACGCTACCAATTCCAATGTCGGAATCGCCTCGAGCTCTTTGCCATCAATACGGCCGAGCTTCTTTTGCAGGTCTACCAATTCCTTGAACATGCGCAAAACTTGGGTCTGACTATTGATAAGTTGTTTCTTTTCAGCAATAAATTGAGTCTTTTTTTGCTGATACTTTGACTCAATAGCCGATTTACTCGGTCTCTTTAGATACGTCGGTATCGTGCCGAGCTTATGTGGAAGCGTTCCGCCGACCGGCATGGATGCGCTAGCTGGCATAGTTCCGGTAAGCCAGGCTTTACTTGAGCTCGCTGCAAGTTTGCCTGCATTTTTTTTGGAGTGGCAAATGTCAATGTTACTTTTGGAGCGTTTTTGTTGGACAGCCAATCGGGCCGACACTGGTCGTTTATATTTTACATTGACATCTGATGTAAGCGATACATTAGTACGTTCACGAAAAATGCCTCCGGATGCCTGCGGTATTTTACAGTTTCTCGGGTTCGCTGGTATTACTTTGGTACTGGGTACACGTGGAATTTCTTTAACCGTTGTTGACGATGGACTTTGTGATGTGTCCACCGTTATATCCGTTGTTGGAATTTGTGTTGGCTGTTCAATTGGCAACGACTCTAATGGCTCTGATAGCACTTCCTTAATTGGATTCAGCAATAGATCGGCCATAATTAATTTAGTAGATACATATTAAATACAAAAAATATAAAAATTTCACATAAAATAAATAAAAAAAACTTCACGCTAACAAAACCGACAAAAACTGACTAGTAAGATTTGTTAAATTTTGTGACGTCATTTTGCATTACTAGATTTAAGGCAAAGTGAAACAAAATTCGTTCTTTGGTGCGTTTTGTAGACTATTCGAGGGCTTATATTCAATAGGAACATCTGTTCAGAGGAGAGCATTAACATTATATGAATAATTTTGAATGGGTTGCCTGAAGCTCTGAAAATATACTAGTGCAAGCACTTTAAAATATTCCATTATATAAATTTAAAACTATTTAAAATATATAAATATATATATAAAAAAATATATATTTTTTGTAAAAATATAATAAGAATACCAATGTGTATACAAAGATGATAGAGTCGATCTACACTTGCAGATAGTATATGTACGCGG